>JAJIYU010003926.1:0-25557 GCA_030144865.1 Tinospora cordifolia
TAAATGTGAAATTGCACTATTGAATTTATTCTAAGGCATGTGGTATTGAAAAATAGAAAGTCAAGTGTGTGTCACTTGTAAAGTAACATCGGCCCGACCCGCCAATTGGTTAAGTCCACCGTCAAATAATGGTGGTTATGTCCAAACTCTCAAACTCAAGGAATGTGGGGGTTGGGGTGTTACAATTTCCAAAAATTTAGCAAATCCATCTTCTTCTTTTGGAACCTTTGAGGGAATGGTAATGGTGGAGATTCAAAAACTTTACCCTCTTGAATGGCATTTTCCTTAGCTTTCCCTTTTGATTTTGAAGGTTCTTCATGTTGAGCCGTTGGTTGCCTTGGAATATTCGTCTCATAGCTAACAACTTCTTCAGCTTCAATGGATGACATACTTGAATGTGATGGGCTTGCTATTTCTTTACCACTCCTAGTAATCAATGCTTTGCAGCTCTCTTTTAGATTTACTTGAGTGCCACTTGGAAATGAACTCTGCCGCTGGTTTGACACTATCTACGCCAACTGCCCCACTTGAGTTTCTAAACTTTTACTGTGGCATTCATATTTCCAATTTGAAGCTAGATGCTAGAAACTCTCTTATCATTTTTGTCTACCCTTTCGGTTAACTCCTTGAAGAACCTTGTGTGAATACTCATCATTTCATCAAGCTTATCTTGCAAGGATGGCTTTTTGTCCTGTAAGGGCTGTTGAGGCACAAATCCAAGTGGAAGTTGAGCGTTCTTACTGTTTGCATATGAGAAATTCTCATGATTCCTCACTCCAGGATGATAGTACTTAGGGACATTATACCACCCAGTTGGTCCTTGGTATCCACTAAATTTGTTCATGGCATTCATTTGCTCAATGGAGGCTTCTCCATGATAGGATGTCTTGTTAGCTTCAACAATTGACTGCAAATGTTGAATTTGCTGAATTTGAAACTGTCCACTACTACTCTTCTCTTCTACCAAATTCAATCGATGAATCATAGAAACTATTTGAGCATGCAAAGCATTAATCTCGTCTACTTCATGAATTCCCACTCTTTTTGTTGTTCTTCTTTTAGTATCATGCCCATACGCATTAGCCGCCATGTCTTCAATCAGTTGAATCTGGAACTAAGGGAGGTATCCATGCTGTGGACAACACCTCAATAGATCCTTGAACCTTTCCCAAGCGTCATACAATGATTCAAAGTCGGATTGCTTGAAGGAACTAATTTCACCTTGCAACTGATGTACTTTAGCTGGTGTGAAATATTTTTGCAGAAATTTCTGACCCATCTCTTCCCATGTTGTAATACTTCCGGGAAGCAAAGTTTGCAGCCAACTTTTGGCTTTATCCCTTAAGGAGAAAGGGAAAAGCCTCAGCCTAAGCTGGTCTTCAGTTACCCCGTTCATCTTGACAGTATCGCAAATCTCCATGAATGAATTAAGATGAGCCATAGGGTCTTCAACAGCGGACCCTTGAAACTGTTGCTGCTGCACCATTGTAATCAATGTAGGCTTCAACTCAAAGTTATTTGCATTTATCGGCATTCTTGCTATGCCTGAGTAATTGTTATTCAAAATCGGTTTGAAGAAGTCTCTTAATGGTGCTTCTCAATGTTGTCTTCTCTATTATTCCCCAAACTAGAACACCCACTATCAACCATAGTTGGTACTTTTTCTTGAGCTTCCAAACGAATCTGATGAATTGTTTTCAGCAAATCTGGATCGTACGGATCGCAAGGACGTTTACTCATGCAAGCCTGAAACACCAAAAACACACAAAGATCAAGTGTATTCAATGAACTTCAACAAATCTAAAGAACAACCAAGTAAAAAGGGTAAAAATAAAATAAATTTTGCCTTGATTAAAACTAAACCAAGTTCAACTGGTTTTAAGATATTTAACACCGTTTATTCCCGGCAACAACGCCAAAAACTTGTTGCTAACCCTGTAAGTGTACAAGTTCGACTAATATTAACCGGTGAGACCAAATATCGTCCTTAGGGACAAATGGATTTAATAAAATACCTTAAATCCCAATTTACCGTTGGTCTTCTTTTTATCAAGGCTCTACTTGAAATGAGTGTCTCAATTTCTGAATAGAAATCTAACCAAAGGAAAGTAATTAAACCTTGCTTTAAAAAACTTTATAAAATGGATGTTTAGGATAGTAAATGCCACTGTATAACCTGTGAATCTCATTTTAGATCATGAAATGTCTATACTATGAGTTCTATGCACCTATAATCGAAACCCTCTCTCGAGGCGCTTCAATATCTGTTAGAGTTGTCTTATAATGCCCTCTCCCAAAGTGCTTAATCAACAACCTAATGTTGCATAATCAAAAGTCCAGTGCAACTCCCTAGATAAGCTAACAACCCTCTGGTCAATCAACTATTCTAAGTCTATATTGTGATAACCACCCATTAGACCTCTCTCCCGAGTTGGTCTAATACCTTGAGCTCGTCATGTCTATGGCCAGTAAACACAAAACATTAAGCATAAACAACATAGAATATTGTTTCTAAATCAATAGCATTAATAAGAGATCACAGTTTATACATTGGTTATCACATCCCAGATAAAGATAACTAATTAGCTTGACATGAAAGTGTAACACCCCAACCCCCGTATCTTTAAGCATTGGACATGACCACCATTCTCTTGACAGTGGACTTAACCAACTGGCGGGTCAGACTGGTGTTACTTTACAAGTGACACACACTTGTTCTTCTCTTTTTCAATATCTCATGCCTTTGTATAAAAATTCAAGAATACAAAAATTTCACTTTAATAAAATCAAGGCAAATTAAAAGAGATAAATAAATTCAAACTATTTTATTCATAATAGAAAAAATTGAAAGTACTAAACTTTTCAAAAAAACTAATTATTACAGCGAAAAACTATAAAATATTTTTCAGTAGAAAAGATTTAAACATTGGGCAACATGTCCTTAAAAATTCTAAAAATAATAAGGTAGAGACTTTTTAAGAACTATCCATGTTCAATTGCTTCACAAGTTTCACATTCTTAAAAAAAATAAGAAAGGAAGGAGTGAGCACATAGCCTAGTGGATCTTTTTTGAACAATCATCTTTCATATTCAAACTCATAACACAATTATAATTCAAACACTTGCAATAATTAGGCGTTTCAAACAACAATTTGTTCAAGTTGAGTCTCAGACCAAAAGGGCCTTTAATCCCTTGATGCTCTTAACTAAGTAAACGGGGCCCAGTCAGCATCAACCCGTTTGTGGCACGTGTCGGCATCAACCCGTTATATGTGGTGACTGACAAGGTACTGTGGTACACGACCCTCAAGTATTTAGGTCTGAAAACCATATGACCTAACTCATATGAAAAGAACATTCATAGCGTCGCCTTGACCACTACGATGATACATGGTTATTATCACCATCGTCTCAGCTTAACTTTCATATCATGATCTCATAAAATAAATTTCAGAATATGAAATCAAACTAAAATTCATAATATACACAATCAATTCATGAAACACTCATAAAACATGCATCATACTTTAATTTAAAAACCTAAGCATGATACTAACATAGCATGGATGATATAATTGTTTAAACATGAATCAAACCAAAAAACTGAAATAAACTTTTAAAATTCTGAAACTGAAATTGAAAATCTTTGATTTCAGTGAAAAACACACAAACAATGAGTATGCCATAAATTTAAATAGGAACAGAAGGGTGTTGTAGAAATCACTTCCACCTTGTGACGCTTTCTTCAGAAATTTCTGCAGCAATTCCCCCACGTACTAGTGCCAACGAAGATCACCCAAATTAATTTCTCAACCCAAAAGAAAAACTACTCAGTCACAAGAGAGAGGAAAGAAAGGTGAGAAGAGGTGCCGAGAAGAGGGCTTAGAGAAAATAAGAGAAAATCTCAACTCTTATTTTTCGAATGAGGGAAGTGAGAGCCTAGAGGGGTTTATATAGATTTTCAAAGGAAAAAAATAGAAACTTTTGAGTTTTTCTTGGAGTAAAACAACTAAATTCTCTAGAATTTCGTATTTCTTAATTATAAGAGGAAAATAAATATTTTTGGATTTTTTTTCAAAATTTAAAAATCAATTTTTGGTATTTATCTCGATTTTTTCGTTAATTTTGGTGAATTTTTCATCGATTTTTTTGCATTTTTTGGCGCATCGGATCGTCTTCGGGACACTCACACAGATTAGATCGAAGGGTCGAGATTGGCACGAGCGGGGTCGCATTGTGCGACTTCGTGATCAGGATTTCGCGGCCGTCCGATCGTCCTTGGTTATCTCCGTCCATTCGATCTTTGTGATCTTGTGCACTCGGGCGTTGGTGCGGATCATCTTGTAGCCGTCGGATCGCAAGATCGGATTTAGATCGACGGTTTGCAGCCATTAGATGCATTTTGAATTATATTTATATGATTTTCAGTCGAATTTCATGTTCTATTTTCGGATTTTTGCCAAACCTTAATCCAAATTGACTTTTTAATTTTGTTTTCATAAAAAATTGCACATATCCTTTTATTTTTTGGCTATGATATCCTATGATATACATTGTATTCATATATTTTCTTCCAAATATCTATTAAATTAATTTTATTCCTTATTTGACTAAACTAGGACTTACCAAATTTTTCATCCGTCAATTCCGTATAATTCTCTAAATAAAATTTCAAATTTCATACGAATTTTCGAGATGTTATAGAAAGTAATAAAAAACATTAAACAATAAAAAAGGAATTTAATCATTCTCAAAACTTAGGAAAAATGTTTAATCACTTCTTGAAACACTGGTTTTTGCCTCCCTCAGCCGTCACAAGTGAGATTTTTCGAATTAGGTCTGTTTTGGCTCTAATAACCTCTCCTATTTATAGTCCCGCGGTAAAAAAAACTTAAAAATATGAGAAACCCGATAATTAGTTCGTGTGACCGCGGTCAGTATTATTCTTCAATAAAAACTGGGATTCCCTCGTTCTGTCCACCGCAGTCCACTGTTTCTGTCCATGATCCACGTTTTGGTTGTCGCGGTTACTGCTTGATCGACCGCGGTCGCCAGTGAGCTTTGACACCGTTCTATTTTTCTTCGACTACCTCGATCTTTAGTTATCCGACTGCGGTTACTTGATATTTTTTTTTCATGATTTCCTCTTCTTTTTGCCTTTATACGATGCAATGTCTCCTTTGGTTTCAACCTGGACCTACAATACACTAGATTTCCTTCCCCAGACATCATGTTCTCATAAAAGAGCTTCAAATCTTGAAAACAAAGCTTATAATGCAATGAAACAATACAAGTCCCTAAGCTACATGCTCATGCTACTAATCATGCAAACTTCGCCCAATTCTCCTTTTATTTCCTATAAAATGCAATAAATCACCTATACTAATGTTAGTCTGTTGTGCAACTAACACATGTCATCCAATTTCTGCTCATGCTTCCCATCAAAACTAAATAAGATCAAACATCATATATGTTCATTGAAAATGATTTATGACTACACATCATGATCAATCCATTCCAAAAGTTGCCCAATTCAAGTGAGCCCCATGGAGTTCTCTACCCTTTCTTCTAGGGTATAAATTTAAATCATGAATGGTTCATTAGATTACATCCCAATAACAAATTAGAGGTCATAAACAAAATGAAGGTAAAGTAAACTTTCAAATTGATAGACTTTGACCCTTCATTGGGTACATGCATCTAGAAAAGAGGAAGGAATGAGTTCTATGAGCCTAGTGCATCTTTCAATTCTATAGTCAATCTAAAAGCACATACAAACATATCACATATGCAACTATTGCAATTTATTAGGCAATATAAGCATCAAGTTATGATTTAGTTAATCAAGGTAGGGTAGGCCTTAGGTGATTTTGTACCTCTAGCCAAATTGGTGTTGAGGGATATGCATTTGTATGACTATCAACCCTTTAGATGGACTAGGAAGATACAAGAGGGACAATCAATCTCATATGTGTGATTACACACTCATCTTTAATACGAGACATTATTGCATCAACTACTGATGATTGTTCCTAGACCAATCATCCCTTAAAGCGGGTTATTATCTTTTTAATCATTATTTTAAGGTTGGCCATACATTACATTCTCAAAATCATTCTTGGAAATCAATAGGCAACATCAATTAGCATAATATACCAAGTTCATCCTCGACTTGGATCATAACATTTCTTATGATTACCTACATATGCATTTCATGAAAGTACTCATGCACTCATGGTAATACACATATAATTGTCATTTCACGCACATTCTATTTCATGCTTCACAGTAGCTCATAAGTTATGATTTATGCATGTGTTTTGAATCTATCATATCATATATTCTAAATCACACTTAAGCATACCATCGCATAATAATCAATGAGGTATTTCAAACGCCCATTTGGGCCATTTGATGTACAATATGCATGTAAATATAGGTAGAGAGCATGTAAAAATGAAAATATTTCCACATTATTGACTATCTGTTAAAAACAACAAGCTTCCTTTGTCACTATACCTCATTTGCAATTTTATTTGCACCGACATGCTTGGGGATGTCCATTTTTGGTGTACATCCCTTAAACCAAGTCATGTACTTAGGCTCAAGTCCTATGATGTGTGTATGGTTTACTTTTGCTTTGTAGAATCACACTTTTGGATCATTGAACATCGATAAATGTGTGTGTTCAAAATAATAAATTGAAACTTGTAGTGTTTTTGAAAATTTTAATGCAGCACACTGCACTCTAGCCTATAACACCCCGCATCCCCCATGTGGCCTAGTAATCTAGTTTAGAGGGTTAATTACCGTAATGCCCTCAAGTCAATAATCTGACACGCTGTAACACCCCAACCCCCAAGAGACAGGTTCAAGCTCAACCACAAGGCGGGTTGGGTCCAATGTTACATTTACAAGTACACAACTTACATCTCAATTCCTTTATTTAAACACTTATTGAAAATGTTCATGGATACATCACAATATATTAAATTTCAATTCAATAAGGCTATACAATTAGATAAAGGAATCCTTCAAACTCTTTATTTATTCAAGTAAAATAAAGAAAGTTACATTCTTAAATCAAAACTTTAGTACATAACTTTCAAAACTTAAAAATAATCTAATATCCATGGCCTTCATGAGTCAAGTCAATTTCTTGAAAAATAAAAGGAATGGGTGAGCACATAGCCCAGTAGATCATTCATTAAACAATTAAGTTACTATTTCAAATCAATAACACATTCAAATTCAAACACTTTCATGTATTAAGTGATGCAAACAACTTTTTGGTTGTAGTTGACGCTAAGACTGAAAAGGGTTCTACTCCCTTGATGTTCTTAATTTAGATACCCTCTTTAGGGTGGAAAGACATTTCTTTGTCCCTTTCCATTAGATGCGAAATATCAAGTATCCCTTAGTTGTGCCCCGCAACCACATACTCCAAGCATGTGTTAAGAACACCCATAACACTTGTATGGGTCACTATGACAGTACGTGGTTCTTATCTTTAATTTCTTATATTTAAGAATCACATAATCATAAAAGAAACTCAAAATATAAATATCAGAATTTTAAACAACCAAGAATGCATGAAAACATTACATCGCATGCTTGAAACATTGAATTAAATCCTAAATATGGATTTTAAGCATGTTATGCTCTCATGAGTGATTAAAACAGAAAAATATGCTAACTAAAATTAAAATATGATTAAACATGCTGAAGCTAAAATGAGACATGCTGAAAATTAGAATTTAAACAAGCATGAACATGCTAGAAATTTAAAATAGCAAAGTAGAAGTTTAAGAAATCTCATCCACCTTAATTCGAGTTTCTTTGTAGAATCCGGCAAAAGTTCCCCTTATCCACCACTTTTAGAACTTCAAGAACTTCTAATCACCAACAAAAATACTTGAACAATTCTCCAAAACACTAAAAATAAGAACTTCTCACACAAGAAAGAAAAGAGAGTGAGAAGAGGTGCCAAGAAGAGGACAAGAACAAGCAAAGAGGGAAGTGTCAACTCTTTGCTTTGGGATGAGATGAATGTGAGCAAGATGGGGTATTTATAAGTGTCCATGAGCACAAGGGGGGCATCTAGGGTAGGTATGGAAGCTCACCACGTTTGGGCATATTTCCAAACTCATACGGGGATGGTTTGGGTGAGATAGGCAAGGATGCTCATGGTTGGCAAGTGGGACCACTAAGGTTTTCAATCCAAGTGTGAGCAAAATCTTTGAACCTTATTTGTTTCTTTTATGTGTGTGAACACAATTAAAGGTTTAGAATACATTCTAATCTCTCTTGGACGTCCTCTATTAGTACGAAAACATTCTAATATATTGTGATTCATAAAATCAAATAAGTTTCTAATATGAGCACACAAAAACAAAACTTTGTAATGTTTCTTATTTCATTTGGATTCTCTCCCTTTTTGGCTCCACATGTGAGCATGAAACATGTTTCTAATTTATAATTTTTTTTTCTAGGTGAAGGAATCTTTCTATATCTCTTTAAATCAGCCACTCTCATTAAACTTCTATATTGGGTTTGTCACATGTGTGCCCACACACACACTTATGAGACATTTTATATGTAACCTTAGTATACATGATCTTTACTTTGGCACATGGAATCATTCTTCATGGTTTCTATAGGTGTGGGCATACTTTATCATTTACATGGCACATGGAATCATTCTTCGTGGTTTCAAATAATGGACATGTCCCATGAAGCTTAGGGTAGGGTAAGTTGTACATGATCATAGTGTTCCACCCATATGACTTGCACATGTTAGGGGTGACCATGACTTCATGGGTTTACAAAAATCAAATAAAAATTAATATATCCTTATTTACATGGAATTATAATTTACATCCTATAGTTTTGGAATCACATGAACCTAATGTACATTTTAAGGTATGGTTTGGCCCATAATGATTTTCCCTTAAAAACTTTCCTTATTTAAGACCCATTGAGGTCACTAGGCAAATGAAAATTCAAATCTGGGCCAATTGTTTTGATTTTTGGATATGTCATTCATTTTGTTAATTCATGTCATTTCATTTCATTTCAGGTCATTTCGATCCCCTGAAGTACTCTAAATGACAATTCTTTCTAATTTGGACCCCATGAAGGGCATTTAGCAAATGAAAACCTTAACCTTGACCAATTGTTCTAATTTTTTGATATGTTGTTCCCTTAGTTGGTTCATGTCACCTTACTTCATTTCAAGTTTTTTTGGGTCTCTAAGGGGCACTAAATGAGAGTTTCAGAAAACTACCAAATTTAGCCTCGAAATGAGGTTAGTTTCATTTTGCACCTAAATTTCACTGAATTGATCTTTAATTTCATTTAATTAAATACAGAGTTTTCAGGGTATTACACACGCTAACGTTATGTGCAAGCATTATCAATGGCCACCCGAAAGGCAAAAACATCACTTTATCTCATTTCTTTCTTTCTTTCCATTGTCCCAACTCTATGAGTCTTCATATTAACTCATGCAGATTTTACATAAAATACTTTGAAGTCTTTAAATAAGAATAAATCAATATCATTACTTGAAAAATAAAGTTCAATATTCAGTGGGTACAATGACCTTTGGACTTATAATTCAATAAAACGATTGTAAACCGAAAAAGAAATTAGGGTCAACATGCCCGACTTAAGTAAAATTTTGAATGTAGGAAGGAAAACTCTCCATGTAGCCTTTGATCTTTAATTTTCTGAAATGTTAGAAAAAAAGGATGAACTCAAGAGCCTAGTGGATCGTCCCAAATATTTAAATCATTACTTTAATCAAATAAAATGTGACGACCCATGATTTGATACACAAAATTATCGGGTCTGATTCATGTCTTTTTCTGAAATTTTTTTAAAAAATACATGGATTTTCTCAATTTTTCTAATTTTAAATTATTTATTGAAGAAAATTAGAGTAATTGAAAAAAATACAATTTTGATAGAAAAATACATGAAATTGTAAGAAAATATAATTTTTGGAGAAATATGATTTTTTGGAATGATTATGAAAATTTTAGAATAATTAATGAAATTTTTGTGAGAAAAATAGAATTTTTGGGTGGATTATTTAATTTTTGATAAAATAATTGTATAAATGATAGAAGTAGTGTATAATTGGAGGATTTTGGAAGAAAATGATTAATCAAATAATCTTAGAAAAAAATGAAAAAAAAATCGAATATATATACATATATATACCAAAAAGAAGTATTGTAACCCACCGACACACTAGACATACCGGGACACATTGGGTGACTCAAGGTACTATCCCCTCCCCTTGGGGTTTTCTTGCCTTCGCGGAGTTACGAACCCACGATCTAGGGTTTAAGTACATAGATTTCACGAAACCCGCTACCATTGAGCTGATCGAGGGGACAGTACCTTGAGTCACCTGGTGTGATCCGGTGTGTCGGTATGTTACAAATATGTATATATATAAGGGGTGAAATAAAAAATAAAAAAATAAAAAAAGAAGGGGCTTTGGCCGCACGGGCTATTCGGCTCGTGCGGGCCGAAATCCAACCACACGGGCTGGGAGCCCTTGCAGATTCTGGCTTGTGGGCATGGGCCAGGCTATGCCC
Organism: Tinospora cordifolia; assembly: GCA_030144865.1. Taxonomy (NCBI): domain Eukaryota; kingdom Viridiplantae; phylum Streptophyta; class Magnoliopsida; order Ranunculales; family Menispermaceae; genus Tinospora; species Tinospora cordifolia. The sequence continues at coordinate 10,611 of JAJIYU010003926.1, forward strand.
ATTTTGGGCTGCACCAGAGCCCAGGCGGGTGGGCTTTAGCCTAACAACTCTTTGTCCTAGTGCGTGGGTTGGCCCACGTTCCCAAAAACATTTTGCCCCTTTTCTTCTTCGTAAATTCTATCGAAAAATCCCAAAAAACTAGCAAAATACCTGGTTTTGAACCCCATGTTTCATCCATCTAATCCACCTCTTGAGTTGACCAATATTGAGCACCAACTAGTCATATTGCATGGGAATATATGGGCCACGTGGATGGCCACATGACGCTTTTATTTGGCATGCAACAAAAATTACACTTGAGCTGAAATTCCAGATTTTCAACTTCTATAAACCCCTTTCAAGAGCTTGTATCTCCTTCATTTCTCATCTGATTCCCCTAAGACTTAGCTCATTTTGAAGCTCTTACAACCCTCTCAAAGAACCTCCAAGCCCTTGGTCAAGATGCACAACCACCAGAGAGGGAAACGAGCACGAACAGGTGTTGGTTGTCAAGGTTGCAGTAGAAAATCCCATTTCTAGTTTCTTCAACCCCTTTTTAACCATCCATATCTCTCTCATTTGGTATATGTTTTTAGTGATCTTAGATTCTTTGGAAAGCCCTTGTCACCCTCTGCAACGTCCCACTAGCAATTGGTCGAATCCTAAAATAGTTTGAAGCTAAAATGCCCAAGAACGGTGCTGCTCGACACTATTGGAAACCCAAAAAATAGAGAAACCTGTGTTGATCCAATCATTGGAGTGTTGATTCCTAGATATTAAGGGTCCGTTCTTGAGGTAAAACCCTTACTTTTCTTCCTTATTATGTGTATTTCAATCTCCAAGTAGTAGAAATTAGAATCTGAGATCCTAATCATGTTTTGTAAGGTGATGAAGTTGACTATCTGATCAACTGTTTCAACAGTTTCCGCAAAAAATTAACTTTGGGAACAAATTGGAGGTAGTGTTTGGAATACCTTGAGTTTTTCGTTTGGACTGAGATCCAAGGCATTTCAAACCTCATACTTGGAACTATGAAAGGGTATAAATCTCGAATCTTAAGCCTTTGTAGTTTGGATTTTCTATACTTGCAAATAAGTCCTGTTAGTTAGATGTTTTGGGACTTAGAAAAATTTTCAAAGAACCTTATTCATGCTATGTTTTGGAGATGTATTTGAGAGTGTTCATGATTATAATTGCTTATTGTTTTGGATAGGACTAAATTAATTAGAGTTCTAGGATATAAACCCTTGCAAAAATAGTAAGAAACAGTCCTAGATTGATGTTAGAACAAGAGTAGATAAACACTTGTAAACCATAGGAAATTTGGACCATTTGAATAATTTGTTGTATGACAAAAAAGTAGAAAACTAGTTAACTGATCAAATGTGGCTATTTTGAGCTGAAATTTGGTGAAGAGGTCACTGGACATGTCAACCAATTCATTAAGTTACTCCCTGTCACAAGGAATACGGGATTTCACAGTCCCTGTTAATGCACTTAGAAACCTTAGTAAATGATATCAAAAAATCATGAAATAAAATTCTGTAGATATTTGAAGGTTCCATATCAAATTTGAAAAATTTCATGAAATTCCAACAAACGGATTGCTCAGAGAAAAATCGACAAATTTGCTACGCAAATTAAACAAAAAGGCTTAAAATTGACTAAGTATTGAAATTTGGAGATTTTGACCCAATTGACTCAATTTTGACCAATCTTGACCCAATTGACTCAATTTTGACCAATCTTGACCCAATTGACCCAAGTTGACCAAAATTGACCTAAATTGGTCATGTTGACCAAGTTTTATCAAGTTTGACCAAGTTGACTAGGTTGAACCAATGAGCCAAATTCGACTAAAACGAGTTTGGATTGGCCAATACTAATTAGGGTTAAGGAAACAATAGTTAAGCCATATTTGTCAAAGAACTAAAGTTTAGTTTAAATAACACAAGTCCGAGTGTCTACTGCGAGACTGGGCTGACTGTCAACGGGACATCGATACGTGAGACCCGAGGTGAGTAGTTTGATCTAGACATTACTTTAACTTGTATTCTTTGCATAAAATATGTTTGAAATGACATTGATTGGATGGTTTCATGGGATTTGAGTACATCAACTGGTTTACAAATATATATAGATGTACATAAATAGTGGGACCATAGACTCGAGGTCCGAGCGCGGGGTTGGGGTACGATGTGATTGAGATTAGACTTGAGGTCCGAGCGCGAGGTTAGGGCATATGATCCATGCACCTAGCTTCTGACCTGTTCGAGTGACGACACTTGAGGATCGAGCACGGGGTTAGGGTATTCGAGAAATACGCCTAGCCTATGACCCATTTGAGTGACCAGTACGCTTGACCTATGACCCGCTCGAGCGATGACCATAGGATTGGATTTGATGATTGAAACCGTAGTTCAACAATAAATTTTTAATTGGCATGTATTTAAAATGTTATTCCATAACTATTGCATTATTTATAACTGCTTTTATACTATGTCATGCTTTAGTACTGTTTGTTTACTGTATATGCACTATTTTGGATGTTGATTAGGTAATATGTTGATTTTACTACTTACTGAGCCACGTTGGTTTTAGGCTCACTGTTTTACTAACATTTCAGGTTCATTGGCGGCGGACAAAGGGAAGGGCGTAGTAATCGCCTAGACCTTGGTGGCTTCCTGCTTTTTGGTCTTCTGTTTAGAGGTTAGTCACTCTTATATGTATAAATGTAAAACTATGTATTTTGAACAAGACAAACATGTAATTTGATGTTTACTCTTTGTATGTTGTTTACTTTCGCTCTGAGTCTTTGAATTATTTTGATATCGCTTGTTGCATGAGATTGGAAAAAAAGGGGTTAACAGTGGTTGAGCAAACTTGACATGGTGAGTGAGTTCGTCAGGCCACTATGTCAGTCGGGCCGCCCTTGGGCCTAGGGAAGGGGTCCGGACATAAAATATATATGTCAAACACTTTCATAGATTAGGTAATTCAAACAATAACTTATTATCAATTGATGTTAAAATTGAAAGGAATTTGCTTCAATATTTCAAATCTAAGAAGAGAGGTCAAATATGAACACTCAAACCCATCACTGGTGAAGTGGGGTCAATTCGAATGCCTAGTTCATAATTCAAGAAGTGGGGTTAATCCAAATGCCCAGTTCCAATTCACAAAATCAAAATAACCGGCAAGTCTAGTTTGGTTGGAACACTCATGATGAAATCCATCACCGTGCTGGTTCGTCGTTATCATCTTTATTAATCTTTCGTTAGCAAAAAACATACCATAGCATAGTGAATTAGATATAAAACAGAAAATATCATCCAAGCATGGTGATCATCACATCATAGGCATGTTATTTCATATAGCATAGATCATGTTATCACTCATATCATTTAAAACATGCATCATCATCCATATAACTCTAGGCATGCATATTCATGGCATAATGTGCATATTCAATACAAACCATATTCCTAGACTACAAGCATACATACATACATACATTATTTGAATCAAAATAATAATTCAAAATCTGAAAATCATATCCACCTCAAAACCTGAGTTCCAGTCTTTCTTTGAGCCTTCAACCTTGAAGATTAAGATTCAATACATTATTTTTGATGATCAAGGTGTTTCTAACATTATTAGATCATATCCTAATGATTCTTATAATATGCCCTTTAATTGTGCAAGAATATCACCCTAGATAAGTCTTAGTATGGTCTTGGGTGTGTGTATCACAGTAGAGGAAAAAAATTACCGCAATAATCAAAGTCAAAAAAGTGATAAACAGAAGGTGCATAAAAACTACCGAGGTATAATACCGACATAATGCCTATATTACCAAGTAGAGTATCGCGGTAACTAGTGGATGCTATAAGCGTGCAGTGTCATTATTGTAGTAGACTACCGCAGTAACTAGAGGAGTTTTCAGAAAACAATATCATTATTGTGGTAGACTACTACGGTAATCAAATGAGAATTTGTAGAAACAGAGGAAGACAAAGGCATTATCAAGGTAGGCTACCAAGGTAATGCCTACATTACTGCAGTAGTCTGCGGTAACGATGATCAGTACTGTGGTAACTAGCACAAAAATTGGTTTTTTGTGTACGCTTCTTCCCTCATTTGCTTTTCTATGACCTTAGCGTCCTAATACTTTTGATTCTTGACCATGAATCATGCATTTGATACTTAGATAAGGGTATTATACCTTCTGTGATTCATTTAATCCTCTGGTTCCTCCAAAAGAATGCCCAACAGTGTGTTCTTGCTACTGTGATGCAGAATTCTAGGTTCTCCTCCTTCCTACTACTTTAGTTGTTGTGTGAAAAAACTAGGGGGTGAAAGAATGCTAAGGTGAAGGCTAGAAGAGCAAGGAGAGAAGTGATTTGCACTTGCTTGGGTGAGGAGAATGGGGTGTTCATACTAGGTTTATATAAAGCTCAATAGGATGAGTTTAGGAAGTTCTTAGGTTGTTTCCTTGGCGACTATCTTTTCTAAACTCTTTTCCTTACTATTTTACTTATTGCCTACGCAAAAGTATTAACACGTATCAATTTTAGAAGTTGTTTATGCATTAGAAACTTCCTATAGTCATTTTGAAAACTTTATATAATCTTTTCACGCATATTTCATTTGTATTACATCAGTAGTGAAAATACATCACTGTGGTAACTAGAGCAGATTGTTTTCACTAGATTTTTATGGGTAGGAACACACTACTGCGATAGTGTTTTTCATTACTGTTGTAACTAGTGAGTTAGTTACTTGTAAATTTTTGTGTTTTTTCCGGTTCACCTAATCCTTTGTACATTTGATTGTACATTTTTTACATCATAAATTTCATGGTTTTCTCAAGATTTACTTTATTTGAATTATTTTAAATTTATTTTACTTTATTTTAATTATTTGACAAAATTTCAAGGTGTTATACCAGTGTTTCAGAGTGTACTAGGTTGATACGGTGCACTACATATTTTTAAATTTTGTGTTGTGCACTGCTTTGTGTTTTTCTTGCACGAAGCAATACCTTAGTTACTTTTTGAGTTTGGTTCGTTCCATCTTGGTATCAATTTCATGTGTTCTTATGCTAATTTTATTTATCTCTCAAAACCCTACCATGTCACAAGGGTTTGAGCCTTAGATTTATTTGGTTTCAAGATCAAAACTACTCATTTTTGTCCCTTGAACCACACATGATAGAAGATGTGATTTCATGTCAGCACCCTTGCTTTCCATTTTTGGTTCTCTTCCTCTAGTCATTGTTTCCTACCATTCTTGTCGCATTTTTAGTGTGGTTTTAGGTACATTTTAAAGGTGCAAAATTCAAGATCCATTGTGGTTAAGGTCTAGTTTGAAAACAAGTCAAAAAATGGTTGATTACAGGGCCTTAAAACTTGAATATTTGGATGAGCAACCACTAACATTTGCAAGGTTATTCTTGGTCTATTCTTCATAGATTTGTGTCATTCATGGAGCATTGTACTCATGGCAATTGCGACTTTTCACTAATGTTCAATGCCTTGTGTCATTTGGTTTACTTTTCACATGAACTTCACCCAAAGTGAGTGGAAAACACACATGAACTATCATGTGCAGGCTTATCTTGTGCCTCACACTCACACATACTAAGCATAATAAAAAGTTTGCTTAAAGGTCAGCACATCCCACCCTCATCCAAATTATAGACAAGGGGGAGAGTGTAGGACATGTAAGGGTTGGTAAAGAGGGGCGTGGCGGCTCATCTTATTAGATGCATGGGGGTGCACAACCCCTCATGTGCTCATGTTCACTTGTTTGGAAAAGTTGGAAAAGCATTTTACATTGGTTGGTGAAGATTATAGCTCACGATAACTCATGATCTTGGTGGAATGATTGTGTTTAACCCATGATTGCAAGCACATGCATAGGTTTGAGCTTGTGGTTTTGACATGGTTGTGAAGTTCTAAGTCTCCTCTATATATTGATATATGACATGCTTTGTGGCAATCCTAAGTGTGGTAGCAATGGTAGTGCAAAGTGGCGACATGGCCATGTTGATGTTGTCCCTATTCTAAGCAGTGCAACACACGACATCAACCCTTCCTATTTTTTTAGTTCATTCTTCTCACTGTCTTGAGCAATTTGACATAAAGCTTAGTCGCCTAATTCAATTGTTTCAACTTTGAAATAATTTTTCAAAGTTTCTTAGTTCGTATGTTAGTGTGATTAATTTTACCTATTTTCACTATTTTATTACAGATGACTATGGTTATTCCGAGGCTAATTATGGTTATTCTATGGCTAATTAAGGATGGAAATTTTGAGGCATTACATTGCAAAATCACTTGGGATTTGCACTTTCTTTGGGTTCTTTTGGCGGAAATTAATCTTAGTGTTTTTCCTTAATTTTTTAAAGCCTAAAATACTCTAAAACCAATGGTTTAAGGTGTTGATTTTTCCAATGCAAAATAGTTGTGTATTCATGCAAATTCCAGTGATTTCATGTTGTAGTTAAGGCCATTTTTGAGGGTACTCTCCAAAGGTTTTGTATGCATGATTGTTATGGATTAACTACTAATTCAAAGGTGCTAGAATCAATTTTGATCATGCTCCAACTAGTGATTAATATTTGGGTTTTACCTACGAAAATCTAGTGGATTGAACTTGCATGGATACCCACTTAAAATCAGATTTGGATAATAGTTTAAGGATGTTTTTCGATAAGCTTTGTGACCTTTTTGTTCACTGGACACGAGGTTTTTAGGGTCCCAAATGTGGGATTTAAGGGATATTAAGGTTGTTGTCCTAGGTTTGCTTTTTGTACAATTTCATGCATTTTTAAGCAAGTGTTAGACATAGTTTTCAGAAGCCATGCCTTAAATGATTTGGATGAGGTTTCCTCTAACATCCTATTTAACATAAAGGAAAGCGATAGAAAAGAAGAAAGAAAGAGGTTTATACCTTCACACGTGTTGTAGTTCTTTTGCTCTCTTTTAGGTACAATGATCACTTAAGGAAGACCTAAGTTTTAGGTGATGAGTATGGGTAGAAAAATTATTAATGTGTTGATATTTCCATTGATTACAACTCAAAAGAGAGAAACCCTGAGGTGAAGGCGGATTTTTACTTCTCCCCAAAAACCCTCAAATTGAAACATCTGCTTGATCACCTCATTTCTTTTTAGATTTGAAGGTGAGATCTTATATAAAATATTTCTAAGATAAGTTGAAGACACAAAACTCAATTTAGAGTGAGGAAAAACAACGGGGGAGAGGTGTGAGATGCCTAGGTTTAGAAGAAGGTGATGTGCATTTTAGAAGGTGGGAGCTGTAAAGCATGGTTGCTACTTTTGGGGTTTTGAGAGCTTGAATATGAGATATTTTATATGATATAGTGGTGGCTAGGGCTTAAGCTCTTAAAATTGAAAGTCTAGATTGTAAGATGAGTAATCAGGACTAAGATTGCTTTTGCAAATGGTGCATTAACACAAGAAGGATTGGGCAAATTCTTTGTGACTTGCATTTTAAGTGAAGATTTACACAATAAATCATCCCCCATTTATGTGATTTTACAAATAAGAAGTTGCTAAATTTTTCATGATTTTTCTAGAAATTCATAGGTGACGACATGAATTAATTATAAGGTTTTCAAATTGTTTTAACTTTAGATGAAGATCTTTGAAAGACCAAATTCGAAGCATTTCGTAAGGATAATAACACTATTATTATTACCCTAGAAGTTCATATTTAGAATTATTTTAGAGCACTCATTATTTTATAATAAAATTCTTTGAACGTTATTATAATTAATTTTGTAGCCCATTACACATGAAAATGTTGGTCCACTTAATGCTTGATTATACATTTTAGTTTTTAGTTTATTTACTTACGCTTTATCCAATATTATTATTTGTCATATTATCACACTAGTGTTATATTATCATATTTTTTAAAATTATTGTTATCATGTATCATTTTAAATTATTAAGTTTTAATAATTTATGAAGAATTTTATAAAATACCTAAAGTTAATAAATTTATCTGAAGTATAACATAATACTTATGCATGACATTGCATACTTGTAATTAATCCACAACAACGCTTCCTATATAAAACACATTTTAGTTAGTGTATGCTAGGAAATTAATACACATGCTTGAACATGTCTCTGGTAAGGAAATGCACTCCTTTGTGACTAGACTTTATTTTAAACTTAAGTGAACAAAATGTGATCCATACAAAAAACACAATCTCTATGATGGCATTAATGTCCGAAATGAACTTTGTACAATAAGCACAATTTTATGCAAATGTGACAGTTCTCTCTCTTCTTAGGGTTAAAATAGAAGCACACTTCCTCATGAAAACTCTTCCTAACTAGAAACGTGTGTAGTTGTAAAGTTTCACATAGAAATGTGTTCCATAGAAGAAGTATGTCGTGTATAAGCTTTATAATAAAAAGAAACACAATCCCTTTTAGCAAACACATTTCGTCGACAAGAATACCTACAAATAGGGATCCTTTTCTAGTCATTCAAGCTTCTTGAAATTTTTAAAAATTCTTGTGTTTTTACTTGTGTGATTTATCTTATTTTTCAATAACAAGTTTTTTGCTTAAACATTCTTCATATCATTTGGTTTTATTTGAAAAGATAAAGTATTCTTAATCTTTTCCAAATTTATTACTTGAATCTTTTCAAAAAATAAAGCTTGATTTTCAAAATCTCTTTATGCTTAAGGTTTCCATTTTTAGTATGTTCTTTATGAGAATTTATGAAGATTGTTGACTCGTGAATTTCTCATATTCTTTCAAGTTAATAGCTTAAGAGTTATACACCTTAATTTGAACATTATTTTGTACCTCTTGGATAAAAGTATTTTGAATGAATATGCTATTGAACCTTTATGAGTTTGTGAGTCATTTCAAATCATCTTCTTAAATCAAAGGTATACTTCCCAAATTTGACATTGTGTTTCATTCCATATCCTAAGGCCAACTGTCTATAAAAAGTTTCTTATTCAATTTTCTTGCTTTATTTCTTATCTTTTGTAGTGCCTTAAATAGGATTGTGAAATTGGGAAATGCTTCACATTGAATGCTTCGAGGCCATGTAAATGATGGTGAGTCCATACCCATAGTTCAAATAAGTTATTATAACCATTTTTTCAATGTAGACAAAAATACAAGTTTGTGTCTTGAACATTTTAAAGATTACTCGATGTAATAGTTTGATCCACATTGATAAGTGAATTAATCAAATTAGTGAATCCCAAAAATTCTAATCTAAAGATGAATTATAATGTAGACTAGGCAGTTGGATGGAACTACTGATAATCCTTATGTTTTGTCCTATTTTTCATTGCATGTGTTAATTTCTACATTGTATTAATTAACTTGCTAACTATTTCAATTCGCATCGGTTTAAGTTAGATCTACTCAAAATCCAAGTCTAACTTACCTCTTCTTAGATTATATCTTGGACCAACAATACCATGGTCTTAATTCATCCAAAACCTACAAAACAAGCTGAAAACATTAGGGACAAACTACATGATTATAAATTAAAATAACGAAGTAATATAATAAATTAAAGTGCAATTTTGTAGAAATACTAAATTACAACTAAACTAATGTCAAACTAAAAGTAATACAATTTTCATAAACTAATACATAAGATATTTTAAAACATATTTAAAACAACTTTTTATGATTGACTAAAAATGCAGCTCATCAGTTGACCTCAACATTGGGGTGTTTTATAGGAAATTGGCCTCTTTATAATTGAAGAATGCCTTGTGGGTGTAATCTTTGGAGTAGGAAGGTCTGTGAACCAATTTTTTCCCAAGATTTTTCATAAGATTGGATGGATGAAAAAAGAAAAGCTTCTTATTAAATGGTTGTAGAATGCTATTGGGGGCAATTGGAACATAACATCTCTCCCTATTTAGATTGTTTCTTTGAGTTGCTAAAATCATTGAGAAGAAGATGAAAACCTTTTTCTGGAAAAGGGGACAAATAAATTGCATAGAATTCACTTGAATTTTTTAGAAAAAAACTGTCAAATGTTAGTTTTTAAAGGCTACAGAAATTTGACACTTTGCGACTAAGTGGGTTTGGACATTTTATAAGAATCACTAGTCATTTTAGGCTTCAGTCGACGTCGACGTAGGAACAAGAGTTATAAACACTGTTAAAACCACTTTGGAGGCCTATAGAAATTTATTTGTTCGCTACTTCATGAAATGCTTCCTCATCTTAACATTGATTGAGGGGATAACACCCCTTGAATTTTGAAAAAAATCTTGCGTTTGTAATCCAACCTTAGACGAGGTTTTCAACGTCTTTACCATATTCTTGATTTCCAAGTTCTCATTACACTACAATCTTTTTATTTCCATCATGGCTGCACAATAAATTAAGTTGAACTCTTTGTACTCATTATCTTTGATCTGTCTATCTCTTAATAATGTCAAGTTTTTTTCGTTTCTAAACTCTTTCTGTCATTTTTCCCTAAGTTATTTTATAAGTTTTTGATTGATAATCTTTCCACCATTGTTTTTCGCTTTACTATCTTTATTTTAAAAGCTCATGTTTCATATAAACGAAAATCTTGAATTGGATTTCAGCGCACAACAAGCACAATACTAATAATATGATCTAGCAATGTTTAACAAATGACGAGGAAATAGCTCACCTATTCTTCAAATATCACTTTTGCATGCATGTTGTGAGAGGAGTGTTAGATTTTGAATCCATCAAACACGTTAGGGCCTTATTTACTTAGCTTTAGACGAATGCTCTTTTCAGCATAAAAATGAGCATAGATGACTGCTTAATTTTGACAAAACAAACACACAAGTTATATGTTCAGGGAATGAAGCTAAAACCATGAGAGTGGCTTCTTTGTATTCCTTGCGGACAGTGTGAATGGCGTGTGATCAAAGAATTTATCTTGACAGATGGTCTAGAAGTGCGTTGCATTTGGAGTGACACTATCCTTTCTGTTAACAATGGCTTTCCTATTAATGAGTGGATAAGAAATTGAGAAGCTTGTTTGGAGTGACACTATCCTTTCTGATGCTTTGCTTTGTGTCTCTTCACTGACTGACACTTACTTGTTTCTCTTGTATTTTTTATTATTATTTTTTTTGTTTAGAGTACCCCTCGGACTCTCAGTACCTCTTCTATTGCTTATCAATACGCTATCATTTAGCTTTTATTATTATTTTCTGATTTAAAAAAAAAAAAACCCCTCAATAAACGGTATGCGAGCCCTCGGCACTTGGCATTTCCTGTAATTGTAGGATGATTCGGTAATTTGTCGCTTTTCAAAGGAAGAAAACCCCGCGTGCCGTGGGGAGCCAAGCATGTGATCCAGTACGCACGACATCATAGTACTTCAACGACTACCTAATGATAGACAAGCTTGCGGCTGCCACGTATAGATCCGATGATGCGCGGGACCCACACGTCACCCGTGTCTCCCGACCCTTGACGGTAGATTTGGCAGGGAATTTTGGCGGTAAAAGTACCAAACCTTTGCACGTGCATTTCTTCCATTGGCTTCCCCTATGTATGAATGGTCGGCTAGAGATATATGTATTTATCATAAGCTATGGCATGTATGTTATGTGTTATGTCATGTGTAGTTGTTTTTCCCGCGCGAGCATAAGGTTGTTCCTAAAAAGGTTTCCTCAGGGAGAGAAAGAGAAGGGTTTTGAGGACTCAAACCCTCTTTAGCCACGACCCGGAGAGTGCTAGACTCAAGCTTACTTGTTGGTTTTAAATTTTGAGGCTTTCTCTGTTTAGATCCGTTCTACATATCTGAGGTTGTGGTTTGCTTTCGTTTTTGTTTAGCAGCGGCGGCAGATCGGATTTGGTTTGGAATAAAACGGTGGATTTGAATTGTAGTCCAACTGTTTCACAGATGGAAGACGCGAAGCCTTCAATTTCCATGAGTACTTCTCAATATGATGATGGTTGCACCTTAGAAGCTCGATTTTCGGAGCTCTGCAAGGTTTTCCTTTTTCTGTCTATAGTCTATTAATTCTTTTAGTCCATTCCTTCATGCTTTCGTGGAACTTTTTTTTTTTGTTAAATTCTATGTTTCTGTTTTGCTGAACTTGAATTTTGATCTGATTACAGTCTGGAATGTTGCTGGAGGAGAACCTTTTTGCACAAGCTATGAAGTTGTTTAAAGAAAGCAAACATCTTCTCTTATCAAACATGTCGGCTATTGGAAGTGGAACGGTAACTGCTATACTCTTTATTGAGGTTGTATTTGAACGTTGTATGGACAAGAATTGCGCATCAATTTTAGCTATTGATTGAATTATGATTTGTCTTGCAGCCAGAGGAAGTTGAAAGGTTTTGGTTTGCATTCATTGTGTACTCAGTAAAGAGATTAAGTGAAGGGAACTCTGAGAAAGCAACACAAGAAAGTGATCAAAATGAGTTTACGTTATGCCAGATATTGAAGGCCACAAAACTGAAGTAGGTGTCTTATTGTGTGATTTTTAATTCACTGAAAGGCATCTTTGATGTTTATGGAATTATAATTGTTTATTGATGCAGTGCTGTGGATTTCTTTAAGGAGATGTCTCAGTTCCATCTCAAGGTCGGTCCTATTCTCAGCAACCTCTATGGGACAGAGTGGAAGAAGAGACTGGAGGTATATCCATATGGGATTGCATAAAAAATACACTTGCATTTGTCATTTTTGGACATGTCACTCATGAGGCTCTGTTTTCCTTCTTTCTTTTGCCCCCCTTTTCCAATTAGGCAAATGAATTGCAAGCCAACTTTGTGCACTTGAGCCTTCTAAGCAAGTAAGCATCTACCTGCGTTGCCGGTTTAAAAATCAATTTTTACCTAGTTTGGACTGATTTAGTTTATCCATTAATGTTCTATTACAGTGCATCCTGTTCTATATACGTCTAACAAGGGAAATCTTTAATTTTGAAGTTAATTTAAGATTCTAAATGTTATCATGCACTGAACCTGAACCTTCTTTGGTGGAAATACATGCTAAATTATGGTTGTGCTTGTGGCTTGTGCTTTGGAAGTTTCTGCCCAAATGGGTCTATTGGTTCTTAAGTTTATATCCAGTCACTTTGGATTTTTTAGCTGTTAGAACTTTCTAGATTCAATGTTAGAGAATACTGTCTGATTGTTTTGAACTTATCATTATTTGATATCATCAAAAAAATCTCTTATCAGAAGAATATCATTCATGTTTCATCCCTTGAGGACTTTGGTAAAGAAAGATGACAACTAGAGATCAAGATATGATTGCTTTGTTTTTGAAGTGAGCTCTTTTTTAATTAATTAAATAATTTATTTACTTTTCTTGAGAAGAGTTGTGCAATATCTTGATTTAAGGGAAACTAGAAGTCACCTGCTAAAACTGGTGAATTGTATTTTCTCTTAATCATTGGATTCTTTATTATGAAAATCTCTGCAAGAAATTAGTAAAAGTTACCTGCTTCTTCCTAGACCTGTCTCATATGATACAAGCTCGTTGATTTGTTTAATAGTTTTTGGATTTTATTTGGGAGTAGCCCTTTAATTGCCATTCTTTCTTTACTAGTAGATCATTTTCATAATATGGTTATAGCAAATGTGTTTCTTATTTTTCTATTGATACATAGGTGCTACAAGCGGGCTTATCATGAGTTCTTTTTGACTGTTGATGCTTCTAAAGGCACCTCTGGTTATGTGTTGGACTATCATCGTTTTGGATGGTTGTTGTTCTTGGCTCTACGTGTTCATTCTTTCAGCCGCTTTAAGGATCTGGTCACTTGTACAAATGGATTGGTTTCAATATTGGTTAGTTATACTCATACCCAGTTGATGTCAGTGGCTGATAGTCTAACCATAAAAGTTATAGATTCATGAATTGGCAGTTAACCAGCTTGTTGGGACTAATCTAAGTGATTCTAGGTTGCTGATTGTAATGGTTTTGCACTCTTCTAATAGAGATAAATCAACTATATTTATTTTACAATTGATAAATTTCATTTTTATTGCTGTCTTTGTTGTACCAAAATCCTCATTGTAAAAGAAGGCCTGAGTATTTTCATTCCCTCCACCAAGGCCCACTTTATGATGGTCCAATTCTGTCATCTCTTTGCCCTTTCCTTTGACAGAGCATAATTTGTGGCTGCCATTTCACCTTGGATGTTCTGCTAGGTGGTTATCCTTGTGGCTTTGGATGTAAACATTGCCTTTAATGTCTAGGATTGCATTAGTTAGACATTTTTTATAGTAAAAAATAATCTGGCGTGATCCTAATTTCTTTCAACCATTTGACAGGCTATACTAATTCTTCATGTTCCTGTACGGTTTAGGAACTTTTCTATCCAAGACCACCCTCGTTTTGGTAAGCCTTTCAAGATATTTTTAAATAACATTCTTGAAATTCTAATTTTATCCTTGTGTCTATTGTACAGAGCTTTCAGTTTTAAAGATATGGCTTATGTTACATTGTTACCAACTTATGGTTCAGTTAGGAAAGGTGACAAAAGTGTGGACCTTCTTGCTTCTCTTTGCAACATTTACGATACGTCTGAGGATGAGTTGCGAAAATCAATGGAGAAAGCCAATGAATTAATAGTTGATATATTAAAGAAGAAACCCTGTTCAGCATCTGAGGTTATAAGTGACAACTTGGATAACATTATCACAGGTTATTAAAATTCATTTTCTTCTTTTTTTGCTGTAAAGTTTGTACAATGTAAAGTTGGCATCTGACGTTGAAACAAAGAACCTGGATAAAATTATCATTGGTTATTAAAAACTCATTTTATCTTTCTGTTTTATAACTTTGTACAACTTAAAGTGTTCTGGAACTATTTCTCATCTGGATGCAGATGGTCTAACCTATTTTGAGGATCTGATGGAAAAGTCATCATTGTCCCTGAGTTTGATCATTTTAGACAAGGACTATGAAAATGCCATTCATAATAAGTG
>JAJIYU010003927.1:0-25494 GCA_030144865.1 Tinospora cordifolia
TAATAATTATCATCATGATATATATACTTTACACCTCATTAGTATTATCTTATCTTATCTTATTATTATTATTATTATTATTTTATTTTATTTCCAATTATCATATGACTCATCCAACATTATCTTATCATTTATCTTTTCATAAAATAAAGCATTATCCTACACATCATCAATATTATCTTTTTATTTGATTGATTGATTGATATATTTATTTTATATAATCCAAATCATTATTTATCCCTTGAATTTGTTTTTTATTTTATTTCTTCGTTATCTTGATCCAAGTCATATGATAATGATTAAATTAACTAATTTTTTTTTTATTTTCTTAATTATCCATCCAACTCACCTAAGGTTATCCACATTATTCATTTTATTAATTATCCTATGACTCATCAAACCTTAGCCTATCTCTTATCCAATACACACACTGATTAATACCATTGCCAAATTAATTTCGTATTTCTGTATAATCATGTATTTCTCATTTATAATTAATTAATTTATACAGAAAAATACATATCGAACCCGTCGACTAAATGTCCAAAAATACAGGTCGTTACAGCTCTCTTCTTCGATTCTACCGTCAAAAATAATGAAATGAATAATGAAAACCCTAATACACTTTCCAATTTATATATCCCACTTAGAAACTCCAAAACACGACTTAAAATAACCTTAAAAATTGACCCTAACACACTACCGCTGTAGCCTTATTGCTCTCCCAAAATATACTGAAATTTTATGATTTGCCGTTGATCTTTGCCGCACTACCACAATAGTGTGATGCACTACTGCAATAGTGCGATACACTACCATGGTAGTGTTACTCTGTAAATACACTACCGCAATAGTGCGATACAAGTTGTGTACTTGTAAATGTAACACCGGCCCGACCCGCCATATGGTTTAGTCCACTGTCAAGAGAATGGTGGTCATGTCCAATGCTTAAAGATATGGGGGTTGGGGCATTACAAATGTGGTATCAGAGCCTAGGCATTAGTTCTGGGCCAAAGATTAGAAAGTTTCCTCTGATACCAACGGTGGTATCAGAGCTCAATTAGTAGATGTACTGGGCAAGAATTAGAAAGTTACTCTGATACCAAATGTGGTATCATAACTTAACTATTAGATATGCTGGGCTAGAATTAGAAAGTCGATCAGTGGTTGTTTGACCAGAATTAGAAACTCAAATTAGGGTTTCATTTTGAATTGAATCGAATCTTGAATGCCTTGGGCTAGAAATAGAAAGTCAAACATTAGTTGCTTGACAAGAATTAGAAACTCAAATTAGGGTTTCACTTGAAGTTCAATTGAATCTTGAATGCCCGACCTTCTATTTTTGAATTTGAAAAATGTTTTAGAAAGTGTTTTCAAAACGGAAAAATATATTTTGAAATGTTTTGTTTGGATACAAAGACTACAAGTTGAGCTGATAGTGGGTAAGCCTTGTCCTGAGTAAAGCTAAACATTGAAAGGGAGGTGGGTCATCCTGCCCTAGAAAGCGCGGTTGCTAAGCAGACTTCGGTCACATCGCCCGATCTAGAGGTTGTCCCACCAGCTTATATGAGTAGTTGGAGTTGAAGAACACTCTTATTTTCTATAAAAAAAACTAGAAGGTGGAAAATTAGGGCAAGAAAGTGAATAGAAGTCGAAAAAGATGCCAAATATGATATCTTGACTAGACAGAGGTTGTGTGTCACACCTCGGCCCCCGCGCCGAACCTTTCACAGCTTTACAATCGAGCATCGCGCGGCAACAAAGCTCGGCGCGTGTGCCCGCCGGAGCGTCGGGACGTGTGACTTCATTCTTTTTCCATTTCTGTTCTGTTCAAGACAAATAATTTCTTTTCTTTGTTCATTTCAAAACAAAACAATCTTCTTCACGAGATTCATTGTCAAATAAACTTTCGATATGTTTTCAAATAGCATTCAAAATTATATCACCGAAATTTCATAGGAAATAACATAGAAAATCAAAGTACCTGCGGAAGCTTTCAAATCTCAAAATATTTGTCTGAAATCATTGAATGCATCACTATTCATTCGTAATATTTCAAACCATGAAATATCTGTTCAACATATAACAAAAACAAAATAATAGGCTCACAGGCCAAAGTTTCAAATAGTGTTTCGTAATATAAAATAGTTCTATTTACACAAAATGATAACTAGCTAGGCAACAGGCCCATGTTCAAAATACATAAAAACTGAAATAGAGTTCAAAATAAAACATCTCTCTGAAAACTCTCCACCAGTCTCCAGGTCTGTCAATCATCACTGAGCACCAGGCCTATGAGTACCTGTAAAATAAAAATGGGGTGAGCTCGAAAGCCCAGTGGATCTCCCGTACACATCAATAGCATTATACAAACGAACATACAAAACATGCACATAGTTTCACATCATTAGGGGCATTTCAAGCATTTAATTGGTTATTCTTGTTGTTCCATCTGATTTCATCAGGAATTAACCAAAAGAGTGAACCACCCTCGGTATCCCAATTGTGGTCCTGGATACAACCAGGCACGACATCTTTCTCACACAAACGTCTACCTTTGAGACCGCGACCAAAGAAGATATTGAAACCATATGTATGCCATATGACTTTTCCAAATCCTAGGGTCACACAGTCGCTCGCAGTTTTGCTCGGTTTGGGGATACCCACGATGATGTCCTGGTCACAACCGGATAACATCTATGTGATGTACCAGTGCCCGTCCATTGCCCCGGTATGTGGAGTTCTTAATAAACCTTTAATGTTCTTTAGTTTTACAATCATAGTTTTCATTCCATGCTGCATATAGACATGCTAATTCAAAATGCTAACCTAAGCAAGGAAAGCAAACAAACACCAAGCTAATCATAATATCCTAGAACTAGAAAGCGAGTAACCAGTCGTCAGGATATCATATCAATCATTCCACCCAAGGCATACATTCCTAGCATGGTACTAAGTATAGGAATTTAAACATGAATCATATTCCGTATCCAACATCTGCATAATACTAAAGAGTGAGGAAGAGATAGTCAACCCCACCTGTATATGTCAAACAAACCCTTATGCCTTTCCTCAACACTCACCACTCGTCAAATCTGAAATCAACATTTACAGATTCAATCCTCCGAATCTTCAAAACCCTCAAACTACATCAATAACTATCATAGATATCCAATCTAGGTCATTCATTTCAAATTCCAAATAAAGGGCTTTTTCCCAAAAATTCAAATTTCTCATTTCACCGCATCAACATACAAAACTACATTCATTTCCTTCCAAATTCAAAATAGAACATATTTAAAACTAGTCACTACTTCAAAATATGAGCGGATCGAGTTTTATTACCTATCAAAGGATTTGCACCTTCAAAAACCTTTCAAATAGGTAAAATTTCTCTGAATCTGTCAAAAACTGCAAATGAACAGTTAACACTTTCAGAATTTAGTCTAGAATCATTAGTTCATCGATTTAAAAGGAAGATCTGAGCTTAATTCGCTCCAGATCGTTCCGTGCATTACAACCCCCAAATCACCGGTCAACTTTGAAATTTTGATGTTGTTAACCTATGATAAATTATTTGAACTAGTTTAAGGCTTCAGAATCTTACCTTAGTCGCTTATAATTGCTCTAGATTTGATTTGGATCATTTTGACTGTCTCCGGGCGAAAATCGGATCTTCGGTGACCAGAAAACGGATGCCCTAAAAATCAGATCTTTGCGTTTCGTTTTCGTTCTGTTTTCATTTATCTGTTGCGATTAAAATTGGGATGAATAGTAATCGCATGAACAGTGCCCGTAGATGAATAGTACTACTATTCATAGAAGAAAATTTTGCCTAGTTCTCCCCCTTTTATTTTCGAAATTAGTTCAATAAACCCCTATAAGTATCTTTTTTATTTTTCGATTTTTTTCCCACTTGAACCGATGTGATTTATTTTATTTCTTAAATAAATATTATAATAAACATTTAAATCTTGTTTTTGGACATTTTTATATATATTTAGTATTTTTTAAATTTCAATTTTTTCTATTTCCAAACTTTAGGTTATACACATATCTATTTAAAAATCATGTTTTCGAACATTTTAATATTCATTTAATATTATTTATTTTTTTTGTTCATTTTTTATGTGTACGCATTAAAATTTTAGTGTGATTACATTGTGAGTCAACCAGATTGAACCCTAGGTCCAGAAAAAGACCTTAGGTAGAAACATGGTGTATCCAGGGGTGGCACAGTGGATCAAAAGCATAAATCTCTAGGGCATAGGCTAGAGACGAAAGCTTGTGTGAAAACAAAAACTTGTTTGATCAGGACACGCCACCGGGAAGCTTCTATATCTTTCGGTTTCTATGTAGTATGGGATGCATAGGAATTTGAGGGTATGGAGGAAGCCTGGACTCGGAGAATGATAGACCATTTGTGGTGAATGATTGGTAACTTTGGCAGAACGGGTTTCTCTATGCTCGCTGGTATGGGACGGTGGAGTATAGTGGGCTCGGGAACATTAGTTATCGAGTAATTTGCGAAATTGTTTGGGTGTGACTCTGTTATGAGTGAAAGCCTAAGTAGAAAGGGTAGAGTGGTATGAGATACTCGAACCTGGAAGCTTAGGTGGAAGCTTGGAACCTTGTTGTGCTAGCGTGATTGTATGATTGTGTGATATGCATACTTTACTGTTTATTGCTTTGAGACCAAATGCTGTACCCATACATGAAAAGAACCTAGAAGAAAAACCTTTAGGCCACTAAACAAATCGAGAACATAGAGGCATGAATTTAGAGTCATGATAGTACGAATGGAACAAAAACTTGAAGAAACAGATACAACATATGATGTAGGAAAGATGACCATTTCTCAAGTCTAGAAAAACATTTAGTATCCCGAGGGGAAAAAAAGATGGGTGAGTACCCTAGATAAATGTCCTAATTGAAACTTCTATGATACCTTGTGGGATGCTAAAGTGGCTTTGGCTTGTAGATAATGGAAGGAATCCAAGAAAACATTAATACATCTGATCAGAGTAACCAAGGGGCAGATGTGGCAACAACTTCCGTCCTATCACCAAAGATAATGCCAGAAATCATTCGACAGGTGGTCGAGCAGGTGATGAGGACTCTACAGCCACAACCTGAGGTTTAGAATGAACTAAGAGTGGGAACCAATGAGCTAGTTGTTCCTTTAAGACTAACTATGCTCAAAGGAATGACAGTTGAGATCAATTCAATCAAAAATGATATCCACTTCAAACGATCCGTAAGGAATAAAAACAAGAAACCACAAAGTGATCAAAAGATGAGAAAGGAAAGCAAAAAAACAGAAACAAACTCATCAAACTGAAAAAGAACAAAAGAAGTAGGCTTGGAGACAAGGGTTGTGCTATGTATGTAGACAAAGGGGTCATTTTGCTAGAAATTGCCCAACTGCATTTGCTCAAGCTCTTTAGCCACAAGATAATAAGGGTTATAGTCAGGACCAAGCCAAAATGTTTGCTGTTGAGGCTTAGGAAGGTCAAGACCCTCAGTAGCAACCCTCATAGTCCAATGTTAGGACAAATGAACTAATTTTGAATATGAGTAGTAGTAGGGAGTCCATTAGCTTAAGATTGCTATATGAATTTTGAGTTGAAATAAAGTTTTGTACCAATTATCTTTATTAATGAAATTTATTTCCTTAAGAACTCCTAGTGTACCATTTTAAATAAAGTGCTAGTCTATTAAAGTAGCAAAGCCCTTGGGCATACCAACTTAGTCAAAACCAAACTATATCTGACAAAACAACTCACAAGTGAATGAGTATAAATTTCGAGGACGAAATTCTTTTAAGGAGGGTAGGTTGTAATAATCCAAAATTTTGTCAAATAATTAAAGATAAATAAGTTTAATGAAATTAAATGAATACGTAAAGTGAATCAATTTTGAAGAATTAAGAAACTTTTGGGTACAAATTATGGGTAGGCAAATGAAGCTTTAATTTGATATTTAAATGAAAATGTCAATTAAGTAAAAATTAATTATGAAATTTAAAAGAGTTGCTTTCATTTCTTAAGAAATAAAGAATAGAAATAAAGTATATATATATATATATATATATGTAGATTAATGTGTGTGTGAATTATATGTATGTTAGCATAATAAATGTTAAATACTATATATTACAGGAATATGTATATAGAAAAAATTACATAATTGAAAATGTAGCATGCTTATATAAAATAAGTATAACATTATATAAGTATCAATTTGTAATTACATAAATAATGAAATGAATGTATAGATAAAATATATGAAAATAAAGAAATGAAAAATGTAGATTATTAAATTGTTGGCATTAAAAAAATAAAAAAATATAAAATAAATACAATATTAAAGAAATAGAAAGAAAAAAATATTAGAAAATTAATAAAATGGAAAGACATGTGCAATAAACCATGTTTACATCAATTAGAAAGTGTATAATTAACAAATTTCGGATAATAGCAACCTTAGAAAGTAATTTTGGTAATTAGAAACTGCATCCAACGGTCCAAAATCAATCAGCAAGATCCAATGAACGAGATCAAATCCAAACCAGCGCTCAAGAGCACTAAATCATCGAAATGCAACGGCCCAAAACCAATTTGCCAGATCTAACGGTCCAGATTATTTTTGTTGATCGCGAACAGAAATTCGAACACTGTGCTCGAGGTTGATCGTGCGGCCAGGATCCGTTCTCACGTTGTGATGATCATCTGGTGCTGCGCTCGAGGTTCATCCGATGGTGAAGATCAAAGTCGCATTGGTTGATTGCGAATGGTGCTGTGCTCAAAGTTGATCTGACGGCCCACATGAGTTTCGTTGATCGCGAATGTCCGTGCTGCGCTCGAAGACGATTCGATGACCTACAGGGATTTCGTTAATCACGACCAAGATCCGAACACTGCGATCGATGACAATCCAACGACTAGGATCTGTGCTCCGAAATCAAAATAAAAAAATCATGGAAAAATCAGAAAAAAATTTGAAAAAATCTCTAAAATCCAAAAATTTGATTTCTAAATTCCAAAAAAATACCCCAAATACACTTGCTATTTTTCTATACTTGGAAGGCACGAAATTTTGAATAATTAGCAAGTTTCCTACGAGGAGAACCCCACAAACTTGCCATTCTATACCATTTTGAACTCTATATAAAGGACCGCTAGTGCTCCCATTCTTTTCATCCCAAATCAAGAGCATACTAGTCTCTCTTGACTCTCTCTGACCTTCTTCTTGGCAATCCCCTAAGTTCTTGAGTGTTTTTGAGAGTTCTTGAGTGTTCTTGAGAGTCTTGAATATTTAGAAGCTTTGGAGTAACGAAACTCTGCCGGATTTCAGAAGTGTGCAGAAGAGATTTATTTAAGGTGGAAGTGATTTCTAACTTTTACTTCTTTATTTTAATTTGAACAAGTCTTGCGTGTGTGATGATGTTTTGAAGTTGAGTCATTGAATATATGTTTTTAATAGGCATGCTTTATTTATTTGATGTGCCAAGAATATACATGTTATGCATGTTTAGAAATCAAGAATAATGATGCATGATATGCTTGAATTGTGCCATGGATAAATATTTGATGATTCATGTAATGTATATGTTGCATTGATGATTTAATCTAATATTGTGTGTTTTATCACTAAGAAAAGATTAAATAATGATTCAATCCACGTGCCGGCGCAATGATGGACTGCATAGTGTCATCGTGTGTGTTCCACCCCTGATTTGGCTTGCCGGCTTACTTTTGATGATTTTGAATTGGGTTTCCAAGAGTGATCCTACTTCATAGATATTGAGTTTGAGTTTCCAATAGTGATTCTCTCTCCCAACGATGTGGAACACAGAGATTAAACTATTTTGGTCCGAATGTCAACCATAAACAAGAAATTTGTTCGAATCGCCTAATATACAAAATTTTTTTATATGCATGGTTTGTTTGAATTGAAATAATGACTTAAATATTTAGAAAGATTCACTAGGTTATATGCTCACCCCTTCCTTATATTTTTCAGGTAATTGAATTACATGAAGACCATGAATATTAGTTAGGTTCTTTTTTATTTAGAAAGTTTCAAATTTCTATGTAAGGGCATGTAGCCCAAGTTTCCGGTATAATAACTTTTCTTCAAGATCAAATTATGTACTCAATTTTATTTAATTAATTAAGTTTATAAATTTTAGTTATTTCTTGTACTATTGCCTTATTAAATTCTTAAATTTAAGTTATGTACTGTTAAATACAATCAAGGCATGAAATAATTGAAATAGAAAGTGATGCAAGTTGTGTACTTGTAAATGTAACACCGGCCCGGCCCGCCGTTTGGTTTAGTCCACTGTCAAGAGAATGGTGGTCATATCTAATGCTTAAAGATATGGGGGTTGGAGTGTTACACTATGGCCACTAGATAAAAACTAGTAAGAACACAAAATAAAGAATAAAACATTAGAATAATTTCATTGAAAATTAGAATTAAGGGTTCCTACAGTTGAAATCACATCTTAGAAATTTAAATAACTTAGCAATACATGTTGTAGAGATCACAAAACAAAGGTTTCAACAAATAAAAGATCATACTCAAAGTTTGATCTGGTTCTTTGTCCTAGTCTCCGTGTTTGCTCTCTTCTTCGATTCGACCGTCAACAATAATGAAATGAATAATGAAAACCCTAATACACTTTCCATTTTATATATCCCACTTAGAAACTCCAAAACACAACTTAAAATAACCTTAAAAATTGACCCTAACACACTACCGCTGTAGCCTTATTGTTCTCCCAAAATATGCTGAAATTTCATGATTTGCCATTAATCTTTGCCGCACTACCACAATAGTGCGATGCACTACTGTGGTAGTGTCACTCTGCTCATTTTTTAAGTTTTTTTCACTATGTTACCGCGGTAGTGCTTGTATTTTTGCCCCTTGTCTTGTTTTTTCGCTCAAGTTGCTGTGTATCCACTTAGACTCAATCTAGACCTACATAGACAACTGAGAACTTTCCTCAGGCATTAAATCACAAATATAAACATATAAAAATCATATTAAAATTCTCTAATGTATGTAAATGCATGCAATGCTTATATAAATGATCATGAACCTAATTATCGATAAATGTGTCCTATTTTCTCTTGAACATATGCAAAACATATGCAAAATACATATAATATAGTTAGTATGATATGCAATTAACAAATAATTCCAAACTTAAACTATTGTTCGTCCCAGAACAATGACTCAACTCCTAAAACTTACACACCATAACATATACGGTTAAATTCATTTCACTCATCATTGTGACCTCTATTTTCCATTCCGATAGTTTGTGATTCAATAACAAGTCCTTAGGGTCATTTTGGTTGTCTAGAATTTTAGTCCATCCTTCATTGTTACTCAACTTCACCCTCGTTTGTCGAAATCTTAGTCCTCCTAGACCTTGTAGGCTGTAGGCACCATCTCACTCATAAAAATCTTCTCCTAATACCCGAGTACACAAACCCCGTCAATGCTCTCTTCCATCTATCTTCTACTTAGGTAAAACTATAGTTACAACCAATGGTTTTTCTTTTAGGTTGTAATGTGGCCTGGCTCTAGGTACAAGTCTGATAGGGTTTTCATTCTGACTCAAATGCACACTCATAGCAATAATTACAACCTTTTTTGTTTGATCTTTTTCTTAATGCTTGATCCACTCTGTATACTCCTTTGTTTTTCTTTGTTCAGACCCTAAACCTTGTTTCTTTGGCTCTTCCAAACTTATTGTTTCGCATACACTATAATTAGTACCCATTTGTACACCCATATAGAATTTAAGGAGCTCAGCTGTCATTGATAATACTAAAGTACTACATATAAATATATATCTTTCTTTTTTTTGAAAACAAAAAAGATATGTATATCAATGACTGCATTCCTTCCTTCTTTACACCACCTTAGTAAGCATTATTATAACCATAAGGGCACGTGAATAAGTTCAATTGACATATGCATAAAAGGATGGAGTGTTTATATGTTGTTTAGGTTCATTACAAGAAAACAGGCTGTAAGGCTCAAAATTGTCTGCAAAGGATTTTAAGTGATGGGATCGGCCTTTCGGCTAAAACTCAAATAATGATGGCTTACATCCTTTCTCTCTTAGAGTAATTCCTGAGCAGTGTTCAAGATAGATTTCATTATTTCAAGAGTCTGTGAGAAATTCTCTCTACTTGTGTTATGATTTCTATTTCTCACTTTCTCCAGTTTTTGGATTCTCAATTCATGTAAGAATAAAGAATTTTGTCAAAGTCAAATTTTGAAAAATCAAGCACACAAACTATTTGAAAGTACCCTTATTCTTTGTCTCATCAAATTAGAGGAATTTTCCATCTCATAAGCCACTTAGTGAAATTTTCAAAAATATGACATGGATCTAACATAAATGCCGCATATATGCTCTATGTGCTCATGACCCAAAGCTAATTAAATGGTGATGATATCAAAATGTAATGATAGAATTTCAATATTAAATAATTATGTGATATGCCTATAAATATGCAGTTTGGAAGTATGACACACATTATATATAAAATAAAGGAAAAATAACCTGAAATTAAAGAAGATTTTATTCAATGTGCACCCCAAACTTAAACCGTGCCTTGTCTACAAGAGTACAACTTCACTATGACGCACACATATACATGGCGGAAAATATGTTGAGGCACAAGCATTCGTACACATACTCACACTCTAAAAAAATGCATAGAACAAAAAGATGGCAAATATGATTAGTAGGTAATCAACTAGTAAGGTAGACAATAAAAATAATATTGAGGGGCAAGAGTAATAGTAAGATAGTTGAACCCCCTTTCTTTTTTTCTTCATTTTTTTGACTAAAAATAAAATGCATTCATACCTACGAGATTAAATTAAATAATGACAAAAATTAAAGGGAAATAAATGAAAAATAAAAACTAGAGGGTTGCCTCCCATTAAGTGTTATGTTTAACATTGTTAGCTCAACGTGGATACTGGTTAATCGAAGCCCAATTTGTTGATCTTTGCGAACACATTGGCTTTGCGCAATTCTCGCTTGATAATGTCGGGTGGCTGATTCTGTTTCAGTGATGGGTGATGTGACCGCTTCATAGGAATTTTTCTTGCATGAAATGCATCAATTGGCTCTTCAGTAATGTTGCTAAGTTTCTGGTTCACGTGTATGACCTTCCTTTATCTAGTTTTGCTTCTATACTTTAGCAACTTGAAATTTTGATTCTTTAATGATTGTCAGAGTTTCAGCTTGTATCATAGTGATTCTTTTGCAATCTTGCACTTCAGTAGGCTATTTCACAGATTGATAGATGTTGAAGACAACTTGGTCTTCATTTACTTGCAAGGTGAGTTCTCCTTTTGAAACATCTATGAGGCACTGGCTAGTGGCCAAGAATTGCTGCCCAAGAATCAAAGGCACTACATTACCTTCCTCTATGTCTAATACCACAAATTCAACTGAGAAGATAAATTTGTTTACCTTAACCAACACATCTTCAATGATTCGCTTTGGAAGGTGATAGAATGGTCTAGTAGTTGAAGGATAATAGGTGTAGGCTTTATCTTTGACAGGCCCAACCTTCGATATACTGAAAGTGGCATTAAGTTTATACTAGCCCCCCAAATCACAAAGAGCTTTCTCAACTATTATTTTGCATATTTTGCAAGGAACGGTAAAACTCCTCGGATCTTTCAGCTTTTGTGGCAACTTCCTATGAAGGATGGCACCACATTTTTCTGTTAGTCTCACTGTCTCATGATCATCTAGTTTGCGCCTCTTGGACATGACTTCTTTTATGAACTTAGCATAATTTGACATTTGTTGTAGTGCATCAACAAATGAAATGTTTATATGAATCTTTTTAAACATATCCAAGAATTCAACAAACTGCTCATCTATTTTCTTCTTGTGAAATCTCTGAGGAAAGGGTAACGGAGGAGGTTCTAGCTTTTTGTTGCCTTGAATAGTAATCCCAAGAAATATGCCTCTCTTCTTTTCTTCTTTGCAAGCTGCATCAGTTGGCTCCGTAAGAATGAGTCCCTTGGAATTGGTAGACTCATCAAGTGGCATAGTAGGTTAGAGGGAATAGGTGGGTTTTGGATCTCTCTCCCGCTTCTTGTGAATATGGGCTTGCAACTTTCTTTATGATTTATTTGTGTGATACTAGGAAAAGAGTTGTGTTGCTGATTGGAGAATGATTGGGCTAACTGTCCCATTTGAGTCTTAAGACTTTTCACAGTTGCATTCACATTTCCCATTTGAATTTCCAACCTTGAAACTCTACTATCATTCTGACCTATTCTACCAATCAATTCTTTGAAGAAGCGAGCTTGCATGTTCATCATCTCATCCATTTTATCATCCAAAGATGGCTTCTTTTTAGTCAGGTTTTGTTGTGGAACATAACCTGTTGGGGCTAGCTAGACATTTTTGTTGTTTGCATAAGAGAAATTTTCATGCTGAGAGATCCCCGGATGATAATATTGAGGAACATTATATCTCTGTTTCTGACCTTGATAGGTATTAAACCAGTTTACTGCATTCAGCTACTTTATAGATGCTTCTTCAATAAATGAGGCCTTATGTGCTTCAACTATAACCAAAATAGATTGATTCTGAGGTGGTTGAAACTGTCCACTATCAAACTTCTCAGCCCATATATTCATTCGGTGAGACATAGAGACAACCTAAGCCTATAGAGTTGTGATTTCATCAACTTCATTGAGCCTCTTCATTGAGCCTTTCTCTATGCCATTGCCATAGGCATTAGCTGCCATATCTTCAATGAGTTGTGTTGTGTGACCTCTGTAGTAGACTTTCCTGTTAAATAACCTCATGCTGTTGAATCAACCAAGGCTCTAGTAGGTGGTGTTAAACCATTGTAGAACATTTGAATTTGGAGCCATGGAAGATAACCATGTTGAGGGCATTAACTTAGCAAATCCTTAAATCTTTCCCAAGCCTCATAAAGGGAGTCAAAATCTGACTGCTTGAATAAGCTGATCTCACCCCTCAGTTGATGAACCTTCGCTAGAGTGAAATGCTTTTGTCCCATCTCTTCCTAGGTGGTGATGCTATGCGGTAAGAGAGTCTATAGCCATATCCTCGCTTTATCCCTCAAAGAGGAAAGGAAAAGCCTTAGTTGATCTTCAGTCACACCATTCATCTTGACTGTATCACAGATCTCCGTAAAAGAATTTAGGTGTGCCATTGAATCTTTAGTAGCAAAGCCCCCAAACTGTTGTTGTTGCACCATTGTGATTAGGGAAGGCTTCAACATGAAATTGTTGGCATTGATTGGTGTTCTAGCAATCCTGGAGTAGTTATTATTCAACATAGGTTTAAAGAAATCCCAAAGTGGTACTTCACCATCATTACCAATTGCAAATCTATTGCTCTCAACCATATTAGATCTATGACCTCGAACTTCCAATTTAAATTGCCTTAGTGTTTTTGATAAGTCAAGATCAATCAACTCAGTTGAGTCTCTACTCATCAATAAACCTGAAACACCACAATGAAAGCAAAAAGATCAAGTGTAGCCAATGGATTAAATAATAAAAAGAATAAAATAAACTAAAATAAAATAAATAATAAAAACTGCCTTTATTAAGATTTAACCAAATTCAATTGATTTTAAGATTATTAAGTACCGTTCTGCGGCAACGACACCAAAAACTTGTTGGTATCACCGCAAGTGTACAAGACTGCAATAGTAATACACGGTAAAAAATCAGCTATTGTCCTCAGGGAACAATTTATGGCTAATAATCCTAAATCCCAATCTAATATCAGCATAAATTTTATGAAGGCTAAAAACTGAGTTTAAACGTTGTAAACTTATATTAAACTAAATTTAGATTAAAAACAAACGAGTATTGGATTAAAAAGTATATTAATTAAGTATCTAAGATTATAAAATCTCATGTATTTCCCCTCAGTTTCTATTTCAATTAATCTAATTCATAATTCTTTAGGTTATAAAACTTTCACAAAAACCCTCTCTTGAGGCGCCTTAATATCTATTAGTCAAATTGCCTAATATTCACTCCCGAGGCATATAGTCAACAACCTAATGCATTAAAATCCTAATTTCTGTGCAACCTTCTAAAGAAAAAACAACCTTCCAGTCAATTAATTATTTTAGGTTTGTATTTTGATTATTCAACCATTAAACATCTCTCCTGAGTTAGTTTAACAATTTAAGATCATTCTATCTATGGCTAGTAGATAAAAAGCAATAAGAACACAAAATAGAAAATAAAACATTAGAATAATTTCATTGAAAATCAAAATTAAGGGTTCCTACAATTGAAATCACATCCTAGAAACTTAAATAACTTAGCAATACATGTTGTAGAGATCACCCAACAAAGGTTTCAACAAATAAAAGATCATAGTCAAAGCTTGATCTCGTTCTTTGTCTCTGTCTTCTTTCTTTGCTCTCTGCTTCACTTCTAGTCATCAACAATAATGAAACGAATAATGAAAACCCTACTATACTTTCCTATTTATATATCCCACCTAGAAACTCCACAACACGACTTAAAATAATCCTAAAAATTGACCCTAATCGCACTACGGTGGTAACCTTGTTGCTCTCCCAAAATATATTGAAATTTCACGATTTGCTATTGATCTTTACCGCACTACCACGATAGTGTTGCTCTGCTCGTTTTTTTGATTTTTCTTGTTTTTTCACTCAAGTTACCTCAATATATCCACTTAGACTCAATCTAGACCTACATAGACAACTAAGAACCTTCCCCAGGCATTAAATCACAAATATAAACATATAGAAACCACATTAAAATTCTTTAATGCATTTAAATGCATGCAATGCTCATATAAATGATCATGCACCTAACTACCAGTAAATGTGTCCTATTTTCTCCTGGACCTATGCAAAATATATGCAAAATACATATAATATAGTTAGTATGTTTTGCAACTAAGATGCAACTCCCCCCATATATAATCATACTACATACTTTATTGCTTATATGGCAGCAAGTATGAAATATGTTGTCTCATTGATGCTGCAAGTCATGTACTTTGATTTGAGGATTCAAGACACGCCTTATTACAAGGGATTCACCTTCTGTTGGATATTAGATGTCATCTTTACTTACATTCTCAAAGCAAAGCAATAAATCTTTGCTCTCACTTTCTGTCCCCACTTCAGCATCATCGTGCAACATCATTGCCCTTTTGTTTGGACATTGTGAAGTGATATGTACAACATCATTCCTAAACATTGAAAACATTTAATATCTCTATTTTTAGAGGGTTGGGCATCAGATTTATGTTTGTTTTTCATAAAAACTTCGATGGTGCCTTTGGGTGTCTCCTTGGAAACAATTTTATCATTCTTCTTCCAATTTGACCTCCAATAAGAGTTAGAAGACGATGTAGACTTTAATGCCTACTTATTTTTCAATCTCCTTTCTACTTTTATCATCATGTGAACCATGTCTTCTAGCTTAACATAATGGTGAAGATCTACAACATCAATTATCTCCTGGTTCAACCCTTTTAGAAATAGAGCCATTGTTGCTTCCTGATCTTTTTCCACATTAGCCCTTATGATATTCAACTCCATATCTTTATGATATTCCTCTACACTCTTTGAACCTTGAGTAAGGCTTTGTAGGCTTTGATAAAGTTCCTTGTAAAAATGACTAGGTATAGACCTTTTCCTCATTAAAACTTTCATTTTTCTCAATGTTTCTATATGTTACTCTTGATTGCTCCTTTTGTTGGTGACTTGTTGATCCCACCATATGATTACATAATCTTGGAAAGTAAAAATCCCCATCTTAATCTTCCCAAAATTCCTATGTACCCCATCTTTATCTCTAAGGCAATTTCTCTGGAAAACCCTTCCATGCCTAGCTACTCTATGCCTATTTCTACTATAATAACCCAAATTTTTGTAGCACAAACACTTCACAACAAAAAAAAATGAATACACATGCATGCCTATATATAAAGATGCTTTCTCCATGTTTTGGACACACACAAACAAAACATAAAAAAAGATCATTGTCTTCTTCATTCAAGTGTTAGGGCAAGAAACAAAAAGCAAAAAAAAAAAAAAAAAAAAAACCAGAAATTTCATTGTTGGAGCATTTTTTGTGTGAATCGAAGAACAGAAAACCACAAATTTTTGGTGCAATCTGGAATTTATGTGCTATTGGTTCGATGGTGCAAGGAAAAAGAACAAGAGAACAAGAATGAGTTGTAGCACCATGCGTTCTTGCATGAAGACGGAGGGCACCATTTTTGCTGCTGCTATCCGTCCGTCCGTCCGTGAAGAAACTCTGCTGTGCGTGGTGTGTTGCTGCCATGTTTGGAAGAACGAAGAACAAAAGGGAGGCAATTGTTGCTGCGTTTGATCCATGAAGAAGGCGACACAACTCTGATCTAGTTTGTAGCTCGTCGGATCTACAATGATCAGCCACCATTTCATTCCAATCTCGCTGAATCTACAACCCCAACCACCATATCACTTCAATCTCGCTGGATTTGCAACCAGCACCATCAAAATCCCTTCAATCTCACCAAATCTGCAGCCATGTTGTTGTTGAGCATTTGTTGTGCATGATTCTCAAAGAGAAGAAGAACCTCGTGCTGGTCCATGCACCATGAAGAAGAAGAGGAAGAAGAAGAAGAAGAAGAAAAATCTAGCTAACTGTGTGTGGTGTACGTTGCTGCTGGTGTCTTTGGTCTGCCATTACCGCTGCGTATGCTTCTTACCATCCCCACTGTTGTCACCATTTCTCCTGCTTGCTATCTGCCATTTTTGTTGCTTGTCGTTCGCCATCTTTGTTGCTGCTACGTCAAGATTGCTGTTGTAGCATTTGGATCGAAATGAAGAAATTTCAGATCTGAAAGTTGCGCGTGTTCTGTGCGAAGAAGAAGAACAAGCCATCACCTTGCTGTTGGTGCGTTTCTTGCGCCAAAAAGCTCAACTACTAGTGCAATTCGCACGCAAGGAAAAACCTAACAGTGGTATAGCTTTTGATTTCAATATTCTTACATTTCGATGTTCATAGTTTAGCGTAATGGATTGAATGGGTATATTTGGATTTGCAACAGATTAGGGCATCAAATCTTGCTGCGAAGGCGAACAAAAGGAGAACGTGATAGTGAAGAGGTATTGAAGCTATGGATTCTTGAATCTTATGTTGTGGTTAGTTTAAATTAATTTAATAGAGTTGCATGGATGCAGAAAATGAATTTTGTGAGTTAGAAACAATTCGTATGTGAAAATGAAAATTTTGTAACCTCTTTATTGAAGGATTTTTGTAGTGATAATCCTATTCTATTTATGACTACCTTCTATACTGTTATGTGATGATATTAATTTGATGTGGACAATGGATAATAAATTTTGGAGTTACGGAGGCTAGAGATAAGAGATTTAATTATTTTAGGAATTTATGGAAGTTTGATATTTTTGAGAGAAATATAATCCTTTCAATCTTAAATCCTTGAGTTGATAATAGTTAAAATAAATTATTTCTTAAAAATGAGTACGAAGGATGTGATTTGGAAGTTTTGAAATATTTTCATGTGATAAGTAATGTTTCTAGAGTTTAGCTCAGATTTTAGATTTAAAAGTCTTATTTTGTTTATAATAAATTTATTTTGATATCGATGGGTGATTTTGATAGGAAATGAAATATTATTGGAATTCGATTTTATTTTACGGCTTGATGGAAAAAAGGGGGTTTTTAGATAAGTCTTAATTTTTGATTTAAAAATTAAAATGAGTAGTAGGTGCGCTGGAAATAATTTGATGATTTATATTTTTATTTATATTTTTCAGATTAAATATCTAAGGTTTGTGAAGGGCTAGACGAAGGCAAGGGACACAAAAAATAGTTCGGTGTGATTACTACACTCCCTATTATTATTTGGATTTTAAATCCTAAACATGATGGATTCTTAATTTAATTACGCATTTAGGAGCATGCTACTATTATTCTTGAGTGACTATTGATTGGAATGTTTGATTGGATGCTGAAATAACATGATGATTGTTTGAAAATTTTCACACTCGCATGCGTTGATAAAATTAAGTAGTTCATGCTATGATTGAATCTTTTAAATGTTAGCATGAATGATTGACATGCATTTTGACGTATTATTATGATGTGTAATTTGCAATGTAATTGTGAAACTAAAGAAGATTAAACTAAGACAAAAACCACGTACTAGCGTGGTGACTGGCCTTAAGGTGTCATCGTGGGTGTCCTCAACTTGACTAGCTGTGGGGCTGGGTGTCACTTTGAACCTCACACCCTCACTAGGGTCTCAAAAGGTAACGGGCCTTTGGGCGTTACCTCTGGATTCGCTCCCAAACTATGAGGGGACACTAAGGCCACAAATGTTTTGGTCTTAATTACGACGAAAACAATAAAGTGTTTGAAACGCATTAATGTACTGAAAGTGTTTGCATGTTTGGTATTTTGGTCTGAATAATGCTAGTGATTTGTCATATGATCCACTAGGCTCTCGAGCTCACCCCACTTTTCCATTTCAGGTGATAGTTGACACGACGCGAGTTGACTATCTCTAGGCGACTCTGACTTTTTGGTGAAACCTCACTGGGGAGGTTGTTATTATTTTTTTGCGCATTTTATTTTTGTACTTAATTGAACAAGGATTGTGCCCCTTTCTTTTTAGATTGATCTTTTATATGTGATTAAATGTTTTGGGTTTATTTTAAAGATTCTTAAATTATTTAAATTTGAACTTGATGCTTCTCATTTCAGTTGAAATCTGACTGATCCATTTTATTTACTTAGAAATTTATTTCAAAAAAAATTCATGTCGATTTTAAATTGATTTTATTATTACCTGAAAGATAGAAAGAGATAGAGTATAGAAGGAATCTAGTAGCGCTTCGACTCTTGGCAAATGATATGGCAGCAGCTTCCCCAGTCAATGGGGCACATCTTCTCTGCGCGCAGCCTGAGGGGACCCGCGAGACCGGGGGTTGGGGTGTTACATCTACCTAGTTCAACTTTAGATTCATAATCATCTTCATCCCCACTCATAACTTCATCTTCATCAACATCTTCTCCGACGTGTATAGGATGATGCCTTGCATGCCCTCTTGGAATATGATCTCCTTGAGGTCATCATTGTAAATTCTGAATCTCTACAACTTGCCTATCTATTCCTTCTCTAAAATCACCCAACATCACATTTAAGAGTTCAAATTGTTGTTGTATTGTACATATCATAGATGCAAAATCTTGTGGTTCTTCCTTGTTAGATGATGATTTATTTTGTATTTGACATTTTCTTTAAATAATCTACAAGAAAAATGTTAGTAAAAATAAATTCTCACACTCTTTCCTGTTGTAACTTTCCCTAATCAAACCCAACCAAGAATTAACTTAAAGCTGTAGAGTTTATGTTAGCACTTAGGATGTGGAAAAGTGTAATACCCCGAAAACTCTGTATTTAATTAAATGAAATTCGAGATCAATTCAATGAAATTCGGTGCAAAATGAATCTAGACTCATTTTTAGGTGAAATTTGGCAAGTTTCCAAAAGTCTCATTTGGTGACCCTTAGGGACCCAAAACAACCTAAAACAATGTAAGGTGACATGAACCAACCAATTGGGCAATATATCAAAAAATTAGAACAATTGGTCAAAATTAGGGTTTTCATTTGCCAAACGCTCTTCAGGGGGTCCAAATTAGAAAGAATTGACATTTAAGGTACTTCAAAGAATCGGAATAACCCGAAACAAAATGGGATGAAGTGAACTAACAAAATAAACAACATATCCAAAAATCAGGACAATTGGCCAAGATTTGGATTTTCATTTCATAGTGCTTTCAGTGGTTTTAAATAAGGAAAGTAAATAAAAACCAATTTGGCCAAACCATATATTGAAATTCTTAATTTTTTTTATGTGATTCCAAAACTATAGGTTATAAATCATAATTTCTTGTATACAAGGAGATATTAATTTTTATTTGATTTTTGTGAACTCACGAAGTCATGGCCACCCTAAGCATGTGCAAGTCACACGGGTGGAACACCATGATCATGTGTACCCTCACCCTACCCAACCTCAGTGGGATGTTTCCCTTATTTGAATTCATAAAAAATGATCTCATGTGCCATGCAAATGATTCAGTATACCAGACCTTTGAGACGTCCCACTTAGTATTAAGAAACCATGAATGAATAATTTCATGTACACCATGCACCACCATGCAAAAATGGTCCACCTATGTGAGTGTGTGTGTGCACACATGTGAGCAACCCTAATTAGAAGTGTCTAAATGATGAACCAAGCTCAAACCCTAATCCTAGCCATCACTTAGTGTGAGAACTCAATGAGGAAAGTTGCTAAAATACACTAAGAATGAGGCAAAAATTCATAGAAGGGAACTCTCCTTCTCTATGTTTGGCGCCAAAAAGAGAGCACTCTCTCTTAGGGAACGTCCTCTTTGAATTAAGACTAGCTTTGATAACTTCCTTGAACCCAAGATAAGTATCTTTGACTATTATTCAGTGTTCCCTCAAATCTGATAAGGTACTCCCCCAGCTGGATGTCCAAAGAGAGAGAATGGAAAACATGCCTTATGGGTTTGTGTGATGAGCAAGCAATGAGACCAAATGAGAAACTTACATAAGCATCTTCTTATCCATAAGGGGACGTCCCTACTGACATTAGAAGTGTTCAAAGTCTGAAAATATTCTCTGAAATTAATTAAGAAATTTAATAAAGAATCAGATCATAGCTCATTGGAATTTAGCAAGCTTTAGTGGTCCGTGAACCCACATGCCTATTTCAATCCAAACCGTCCCATGAGTGTTTGGAAACTTGCCCAACTTATGAGCTGCCCAAGCTGCCCAAGCTGCCCAAATTGTCCTCCCCCCAGTGCTCTTGAACATCTATATAAACCTCCTCTTGCTCACATTCTTCTCATCCCAAAGCAAAGAGTTGACACTTCCCTTTTTGTTTGTTCTTGCCCTCTTCTTGGCATCTCTTCTCACTTCTCTTTTCTCTCTTGTGTGAGAAGTTCTGATTTCAGTGTTTTAGAGAATGGTTTGAAGTGATTTTTGCTAGTGTTTGAAATCGCTAGATGTTGGGAAACTTTGTTGAATTTTTGGGGAAAGAACTACTACTAAGGTGGAGGGGATTTTTAGAACTCCTACTTTGCTAGTTCAAGTCTTTAGCATATTCATGCATAATTGTTTTTAGTTTTTAGCTTGTTTATATTTTAGTTTGAAGCATGTTTAATCATGTTTTATTTTCAGTTAGCATGTTTTTATATTTTAATTCATGCATGATAGCATAACATGCTTAGAAACCATACTTAGGCTTATTTTTGAGTTTTCAAGCATGTCATGTATGTTTTTCATGTTTTCTTGATTATTTAATTTATGATATCAATTGTTATGATTTAGTATCATATTTATTTGAATTTAAATATGAGAAAGTGAAAATAAGAATCACGTACCATCATAAAAGTCTAAGTGATGCTGTAAGTGTTCTTTGCATATACTTAGTGTATATGAGTAACATCACTAAATGTGGATGTGTTTTAAAATACTTGGAATGTGGACATGTGATCCTTATTTCCAATGGAATGTGACAAAATGAATTGTCATTCCATCTCAGAATAGGAGTATTTTAATAAAGAACATCAAAGGTTTAAAATCCTTTTTGGTCAAATATACAATACTAACAAGACATTGTTTGAAACACTTAATGTTCGTATGTGATTGAATTTGAGTGTACTTTTTATTTGAATTAGTAAATTAGTAGTTTGATGAATGATCCACTGGGCTATGTGATCACTCCTCTCTTTAATATTTTTCAGGAAATTAAATTTGAAGACCATGGATGATTAGAATCTTTTTCTAATGTAAGAGTATGTTGCCCACTTTTGATTTATTAAGCCTTCCTTTGAATTTTATTTTTGAGTTATGTACTCCTTTTTTATTATTTAAATTTCAAGCATGCATCCCTTTATTTTATTCAATAGATAAAGATTGAAGTTTTTCTTTTATCTCTATTGTAATAGTCTTATTAAATTTGAAGTTAAATAATTGGGTTGTGTGCTCATTGAAAAATGATAAAACTTGAGATAATAGAAAATGATGCAAGTTGTGTACTTATAAATGTAACATTGGACCCAACTCGCCTTGTGCGGTTGAACTTAAGCCTGTTTCTAGGGGGTTGGGGTGTTACAAAAAGAAAGGAATGGATTTTGATGAAAATGGTCCAAAAGAAAGAACAACAATTAAATAAAAGATTGAATAACTAAGAACCAATCAAGATGATAGCTTTTTGTATGAACACAATGACTTTCAAAGTAATAACTTCACTTTCATAAGTCAATGCAATTAGCAAATACTCTTTTTTTTAAGTCAAAATATTCTTAACCCAATCTTTTTTTTTGCACAAGCACAACCTTTTTTTTCTTCTTTTTTTTTTGAGTAACACTTTTGTTTCTCAAATATTTGTTTTTCCAATAGGCAAGATTAATGAAAGGAAAAGAAAGTTGAACAAGAAGTAAACAAAGAACAAAGGGACGAAAGAGGATGTTGAATGAAAGAAAACTGACGAACAAAAGGAAACAAGAAAAATATGAATAGAAATTAAAAAAAAAGATATAACATGATCTTAGAGTCGAAGCTCTGATACCAACTAACGCGGACCCGCCAGGAATTAGATCCTAAGAACCTTCATTCAAGGAAGTATACTCACCCCAAGAAAGCTAAGATCAGATTTGGTGATCTACTTAAACCTTTAAGTAACAAAGAAACAAGAACCTAAAGTGTTCAAATGCCACAAGGTTGATAAATTCTTGATAAGTTTAGAAAAGTTCAATGAAAAACATAAGAGAAAGTGTCTCTCAAATCTGAAAATTTCATATGAAATACTCACTTTATTAATTTGGTGCCTTCTCTCAAAGAGGAGCAAATCAATTTATATAAATCCTGGGTGTAACTCTTAGTAAAACAAAAAGTTACAAAAGTAAATAGCTATTAACTCATACATTTAATCCTATGAGCATTGAAGACTTTGCACTAACTGACACTTAATACATATCACAACTCCACAAGTACTCCTATGGACAATGCATTAATTCCAAAATAAAACACACTAATTGCATGGTTATTATTCTTAGAAAACTGAAAAGTTTGTTATAAAAGACTAATAATACTTAAAAAAATTAACTATTTTCATGCAACCTATAGTAATGACCAAAAAAGCAGCTTCATCATCTCAAATCAATGAGATTATAGCTTGAATAACTCACTACGCACATGTATTTCAGTTGGAGCTCTTTATTACTTGTAGTCATGACTATCCTACACTTGGTAACACTCATAGCTCCTTTTAATTTATCTAAGCCCATATTAAAGTTTGCTAAACTATTACCACTTTGTTTAGTGTAAATATCTTAAACTATCCCAAGTAATGTTTCTTGAAGTCTTTTAGCACAGGCCCTTGTAATCGGTCCACTTGGAATATGCAAAGTGTCATCTTGGTCCATATGATGAATTATATCACCATCAATTAATTTATTCACATCATCTTGGTCAACTTCATACTCCGCATCATCTTCTCAGGTTTCATTATTAGTTATGCTAATGATCTCTTCAATAGTATCTACTTCCTCCATTTGGACATCCTTATTAGTTGCTATTTTTCTTTTTCGAGGGTTATATCTGTAAAACAAATAGGTTTACCACTCTTCTAGCAAACCTTAGATTCATTTGCAACTGATTGTCCTTTAGGGATTTTAATATGAGCTGGACCATTGACAGCTGATATATGTGATTTAGTCACTCTTTTAAAGTGAATAAATGCATTCGACAAGTTATTTGTAATATTTTGCAGCCTTTGAACTTTTCGTTCAGATTACTTTCTTCAAGGATCAAGGTGATATAATGATAAAGCATTCCAATTTATTTATTTTCCTAACTATTGATTCTTTACCCCTAATGTTGGAAAAACTTTCTCATCAAAATGACGATAAACAAATTGTGCTATGAAAATATCTCTAGTCATTGGTTCAAGATACTTAATTAAATGATTGAGATTTATATCCAACATATATATATATCTATAACATCCTTTGAGGACCCATCTGAGTATGTTGTGGTGGAGCAATTGAAACATATAATGCACATTAAAAAATTCATAGATAGGAAATATTTGCCTCCTAACCATAAACCAATTGTAAAATAGAGAATTTATGATAATTCGTTGGCCTAATGCATATGAGATTTGCTACATATAAAATAGCATGTCCCCATACAAAAACAAGGAGTTATGTTCACATAATTAATGGTCTAGCTATTATTGGAGATGCTTAATAAATGATTTTATTACCCCATTTTGTATATGTACATGAGCAATGTGATGTTTAATAGTAATTCCAGCTGACATGCAATAATCATTAAAAACTTGGGATATAAACTCACTAGCATTATTACGACATATTTTATTGATTAGGTAGTCTAGAAATTGAGCTCTTAATCATATTATTTGAGCAAACAATCTTATAATTGCTAGGTTGTAAGTAGATAATAGAGACACATATGATCATCTTATAGATGCATTACTTAAAATCATAAAATATCTAAATGGTCCACATCGTAGGTGAATGAGCCTACATATGTCACCTTGTATACATTCTAGAAATATAGGAGATTCATTCCCAATCTTAATTAGTGATGGTCTAATAATAAGCTTTCACTGAGAACATGCAACGCATGAGAATTCATTGGAGTTATTAATCTTCTGGTTCTTAAATAGATGTCCTTGTGAATTCTCAATGATTTTTTGCATCATTATAGAACTAAAATGTTCTAGCCGATCATGCCAAATATTAAAAATATTTACATCATAAACTTCTAGTTTATTGTAACATTTATTTCAATTGTTGTAACATTTATTTCAATTGTTGTAACATTTTTGTAGTATAAACTAGAATAAAAATTGGATAATTTTTCTAATACATGTTTCTTACCCGATGTTACACTTGCAATATGAAGGTATTCAATATTCTCTTCATTAATTGCTCGATATGATATCCATTTTGTTTAATATCTTTGAAATTGAATAAGTTTATTTGAGACTTAGTAGAGAGTAGTGTATCATTTATAATAATTTTTGTTCCGTAAGGTAATAGTAAATTAGTTCTTCTGGAGCCTTCAATAAGTTTTACACTATAAGATATTGTGTTGACATTAACTTCATGGATAAGCAAACAAGAAAAATATTTTTTATTCGTAAGTATGGTATGGTATGTGTTGACATTAATTTCAGCTAAATTTTGATGGTGAACATCTATATTTTCTTCATTAAAATAAAATAAATATACATAAGAAATAATAATTTTTTTTATACATACATACATATACATACATACATACATACATAAATATATATATATATAT
>JAJIYU010003928.1:0-25739 GCA_030144865.1 Tinospora cordifolia
TTCATGAATGCATTTCCTTTACACATATACTTCTCTATGTATATTACCATCATACTAAACGAAATATTATTTTCATGAATGCATCTAATTAATACTTTATACACATACTTTACCAATTAATTCTATATGTCTAATATTAGTCAATGTATATTCCTTTATACTTTTATGCTAACTAATTAATTGCATACCAAAAACAAATATATATATATATATATATATATATATATATATATCTGTGTGTGTGTGTGTATTTATATATAAATATATACGTATATGCATTTTAAACTCAAATTTTGGTTATTACGTCACTAAAATTTCAGGTATTACAATCATTATTGGAAATTCAATCTCAACATTCAAGAGGTATAAAACCTTCAAGTTTATTAACCGAAACAACTTTGAAACTGATAATGAAAACTAGGCCAACATGCCCGGCAAACTTGACAAAAGTAAATTTTGAATAAAATTAACTAAGTTGAACTTCCACAAGTCATGCAGCTTCTAATCACTAATTTCTTAAAAGGTTAGAAAAGAGGGGTGAGCTCAAGAGCCCAGTGGATCATCCCACATATTCAAATCATCATTTCAATCAAATAAAACATACATGTCAAACACTTTCACACATTAGGCAATTTGAACAGTTATTTGTTATCAATTGACGCTAAGACTGAAGGAATATACCTTAGTGTTTCGAATATAGGGAGAGAGGTCAAATACGGATACTCAAACCGATCATCGGTGAAGTAGGATCAATCCGGATGCCCAATTCATAATTTGAGAAGTGGGGTTAATCCAAATGCCAAGTTCTAATTCAGAAAATCAAAATAACTAGCAAGTCGTGTACGGGTTGAACACTCACGATGAAATCCATCACCGCGCCGGTGCGTGGTTATAATCTTTATTAATCTTTCTTTAGCAGTAAATCATAATAATAATAGATTAAATTAAATGAATAAACATGTAAGCATCGTAACATGGTAATCATCATTTGTAATAATCTTAAGCATGTCAACAGGTCGTGACATTATGTACATCACTCATGCATCAACATTCATAAATAATATGTCTCTAAGCAAGCATATATGTTAGTTGCATAGCATACTAACTATATTCTAAGCATTTTGCATGTGTTTTGCATGGTTAGAGTAGGAATTAAGACATATTTGCATTCATATTCGCATTTAAGCATTAATAGATGCATTTGCATAACATATGCATTATTAAGAGAGTTTCAATGTGATTTTACGTGTTTATACTTGTGATTTAATGCCAGAGAAAGGTTCCTAAGTGTTTATGCTGGTCCAGAACGAATACACAGAGGTTTGACAGTAGAAAATGACCCAAAAAAATGCACAACTCAACGAACTACCGTGGTGAGAAAGCAAATTACTACGGTATGCAACATGTAAAGAAGAAGAAAAAACCTAGAAAACATTACCATGGCACATTATTGCGATAGCCAAGCCTAGAAACACCATTACCTCGGTAATCATCAACAAAGAAACATGACCACAGTAGCCAACCATGGTAGCTAGGGGAGAAATTTGGGCAATTTTATTACCACGATAACCTACTGCGATAACACACAGACAGAACTACATTACTGTGATAGGTAACTGAGGTAACGAAAATGCACATTTATGGGTTAAGGCACTACCGTGGTAATGAGTGGCTATCATTACAAAATAGTACAATTATCGTGGTAATGCCGAATAAGACAAGGATGTGATATGTCTGCTAAATTGTAAATCTATGTCTTGCCTAAATTACCGCAAATAGTTACCATGGTATTGTGACTAAAAAAAAGTATATTATAGGGTGTTGAGTAGTTGAAAAGGAGGACTATAAAAACAAAAGAACTTGGCATTACTAGGGACCCGTCATTCATTGTACAAACACGAATTATACACTGGAAAAACATTCTTTCTGGATATTCTTTGAAGCTCTAGAGATCAAGGAAGTGGGTTAGCAAAGGATTTGGAGCAAGGAGCAAGAGAAGACACATCCAACTTGGCTAGCATGAGTTTTATTGTTTGTAATCCTTATTTCTGTATTATTTACATTATGTCTAGCTAGACTCTTCATTTTATGATGTAATTTCAAGTGTTTGAACCCTTAAATCTGAACTTAAGTCTTGTGTAACAGGTAGGAGCATTCCACTCTAGTTTGTAATCAATCTATGTTAGTGTTCTGTTTTATTTCTTGTATTCTTAATGCTTTCTATTTACTAGCCATAGATAAGAAGACCTTAGACTGATTTACAAACTCGGGAGAGAGGTTTAACAATTTGATAATCAAGTTATAGACCAATATGACCAATGGATAAAGAAGTAGCTGGTTTTGATAGGATGTTGCACGTGATAAACAGAACATTAATGCATTAGTTATTTCCTTTGCGCCTCGAGAGAGGGTAGTAGGAACTTGACTAGTAGATATTAAGATAACCTAGGAGGGAGTTTTATGACAAGTGTTATAACATATTGAAACACACGATAGATTCGTTAAAACCATATTTAAAGGAGAATCACATGAGACTTTACTATCCTAGAAGCTTGATAACTATTGACTTCAAACTAGTTTTCTTTTGATTTAAAATTCATTTCTATTAAACAATCATCATTTAAATTGCAGCCTTAATAAAATTGATACTACCAATAAGTTGGGTTTTGAGATAATTCTTCTTAATCTATTCCTAGACGACATTTGATTCTCAATCGATATTTACTACTTGCAACATTGTATACTTGCAGCATTGTATACTTGCAGTGGACCTCAAAAAGTTTTTGGTGTCATTGTCAAGACATGGCGAGCAATAATCTTAAAACAAGTTCAAAACTAGCTGAACTTGGTTTAATCTTAATCAAGGCATTTGTTCTTTTAGTTTTTATTGCTCTTTAGTTTTTGATTTGTTGGATACACTTGATCTTGGGTTGTTTTGCTTGTGGTGCTTCAGTTGTTGATGAACATAGACTCAATAGAGTTGAGTGATCCTAATTTGGCAAAAACACTTAGGTAAATTCAATTAGAGATCAAGGGACGTACATTCCATATGGCTAAAAGTAGATATTGGCAATAGGGGTGAAGCACCACTCAGAGATTTCTTCAAACATGTGCTGAATAACAATTATTCCGACACAGCTCCAACACCCATCAACGCCAACAACTTTGAGTTAAAGCCATCTTGGATTACCATGGTGCAGCAGCAGCAATTTG
Source organism: Tinospora cordifolia (assembly GCA_030144865.1). Lineage (NCBI taxonomy): Eukaryota > Viridiplantae > Streptophyta > Magnoliopsida > Ranunculales > Menispermaceae > Tinospora > Tinospora cordifolia. The sequence goes on from JAJIYU010003928.1 coordinate 3,214, forward strand.
GTGGTTTGGCCACCAAAGGTCCTATGGCACACTTAAACTCATTATGAAAATTTGTAATACAGTCAAGATGAATGGCGTGACAAAAGATCAAGTGAGGTTTTTTCTTTTCTCTATAAGGGATAAAGCAAGATCATGGTTACAAACTCTCTTGCTTGTAGCATCACTACTTGCGAAGATATGGGACAGAAGTTACTACAAAAATATTTCATTCCAGCAAAAGTTCATCAACTTCGGGGTAAAATCAGCTCATTTAAGCAATGAGATTTTGAATCGCTCTATGAAGCTTGAGATAGATTTAAAGACTTATTGAGAACATGCCCTCAACATGGCTATCTTACTTGGTGTAACACCCTGACCCCCGAATCCTATCGCACACGCGGTTAACTGGGAGTTATTGTCTCTCGCCTCGAAACGGAATCATATGGTCACTCCCGCCATCAATATTCAAGACCGTGTTACTTGTGTCATTTCCTTTCTCATACCATTCCAATAAAATATCAAAGTGTAGAAGTATAGCCAAAAATATGATGCATGACTGGATCATAGGGATGATATGTTCAAAAATAGGAAAAACCATGTGATCAAACTCAAAAATAAGTAAAATACTCAGACCCTGTGCCTAAGTACAAATAAGTTACATAAAACAAAGACATGGCCCCATGGCCTAGTTTATAAACCAATAAACTAAAGACATAAATCAAACGCAGGTCCTATGCCCTACGACTGAAAGTAAACAGTAAAACACTACTCCTATACTACCTCAATATTATGGTGTACCAAAACTATAAAATAATTGTTCCTCACTTATCAATTCAAGTGTTTTTAGTGATTACCTAAAAGAAAGATTAGTTTGGGTGAGCTCAAGAGCCCAGTAGATCTTACACAAAACATCTTAAGCATTATAATAGTTAAAATACAGACATGCAATCACTTGTAATACATTAAGCATTTCAACGATTCAATTGTTTAAGTTGAAGTTAAGACCGAAAGGAGTTCTTCCTCGGCATTCCAACTTAGGTTCAAAGTATTCAATGTAATGCCCTAAGGCTCGTTACACTTTCAAAACCCTATCTCAGGGTTGACGTCTCACTCAATCATCAAACCAGGGAGTGAAGTTTTACTTAGACTCTCAGTCTCATTTCAATCAGAGATCCGCTTATAACTAGGAATACCCACGATGATGTAGGACCTGACCACAATATCCTCATCACCACATCGGTACGTGGTTCAATCACTTAATCGTCTTAACTTAGTGACTACAAGCATTGTCATAATTTCAATATCCAATATACATGGCAAAGGATATAAATAAACAATCCATCATGCTTACAGTTACATCAGACATAATAATCATTACTTTGCATGAGTAGCATGGAGTTTAAATTGTAATAAACACTCATATAAGGTATTTCATGTTATGAATCCACAAAAAGGCAACCAAGCATTCATATGAGACACGCACACTTCCTAGCATGCTTGTAACACCCCAGTTCTCGGTCCTTCATTTCTGTCATACATGATAAACGCGTCATTAAATGTTAACACATGGATCATCTACCGAGAACCGAGGTTTTACGTTTCTTACATTCAATTCATTATTAAATAACAACTAGACATACCAGAATTCATGTACATAAATAATCAAACTCTTGGACTTACCAAGGAGTAACACCGGAAAAACATGCAACGATCATCAATAGTTAAATTATTAACTACTAGATTTAAATTTAAATAAACGTGGACAAGTTTCCAACTAAAACATCCGAACATGGCCTATGTGGCCGAAGGCTAAACCATAAAGACAACTAATAATTTAAATGTAGTCTGGAAGGTCGTACACCGAGTCTAAACTAACTACCCAACAAAAGAATACTGATAACAACCTCAAAAGTGAGGTTTGCAGGTCCTATAGTACTCTGTTGTACTATCAACGCGAACCGCCGCAAAGGTCACCTGAAATGAAGATGTGGGGCAAGCTCAAGAGCCCAGTAGATCATACACATTACATCAATAACATTATTGAAATCAAACACTGAACATGCAAACACTTATAATTCATTATGTGTTTCAAACATTTAGTTATCATTAGTCGTTAATTAGACCGTAGGGTTTAACCCTGTGTTCTCTCATCATCATCATGTCAAAAAAGTCGAGGATGCATTTTATGTTAGATTCCAATGGGATAGGGGCACACCTATCACCCAACCCACGAGTTAGGGTTACACCCAACGCTCCATCACCAAAGAACTAGGGTCACACCCATAGTTCTATCATTGGGAACTAGGGTCAAACCCATCATTGCGAGAACACCCACAGTGATCCCCATAGACCACTATGTCGGTAAGTGGTTCAACTCTAAATTTATCTTTGCTTGTGTATCAATTAACATTTCATTACAAACATGATTATCAATTTATCATGTACAACACATCATTATCCAAACAATGTAATTATTCTGATCATCTCATTGATTCATCTATAATACAATAATCATATTATGTGATAAAGCATTGTAAACACTGAACATAGACATATAACTTATGTTATTCTAGCATTCATGCATTCATGTCATTCATAAATCATATAAACACATCCTAGCATGCTTCTAGGCATTCAAACAATGTAAACATCACATATTCAGCATTAAAATTCAAATAATACTAGGGAGCAAGGTAATCACTTCCGCCTTGGTATTTCTTTTCCCTTATGCATTTGCTCCTTGCCGCACGTGTTTTAGTTCTTTAATCTATAAGATTTTAAATACTAACATAATGTAAGTTTAAGACATTCATAACATGCTCAAAATCATGGATTCATGTCCCTACATAGATATCCCATGGTGTACACAAGGCCAGAATGAAAAATGGACGAAGAAAATAGGATGCACGTCTGGTTTCTCATTACTGGGACCGCCAAATTCGGTGACATGAGTTACCGCGTTAACCAGAGGGGGCTGTGAGTGTAATGCTTTCATGTGCATTGTCTCGCTTGTGCTTTTCCCATATGTTTAATACTCAAATACGTGCACATTATGCCTAAAACACACATCAACTAAAAGAAGTCTTTATACCTTAGGGTTCTTCGCGTTTCTTCTTCATTTCTCACCAAAACAAGGTCTTGCAGCCCCTAAATCACTTAGCTTTTAAAGAAGAACATATTCATACTTAAGATAATGTTTTACAATGGTAAGAACTCAAGATTTTGAATGGGTTTCGAAATTTTACCTGAGTACAAGACGTTTGAATGGAGTAATACCTACATAGATCTTCCTCTTGGTGAAGCTTGCTCTTCATGGATCTAAGTTCACAAACAAGTAGAGAGGGGTTTGAATGAATATAAATCAATCTAGATTGGTAGGGAAAGGAAGACAATTTGATTATTGGCGACTAGTACTAGTGTTTGGGAGTAAGTGTGCGAATGTAGGGTAAAAATGATGATTAGGGTTTGTCGGCGCATTGTTCATACATATAATTCGCGTATTACCACAGTAACTCAAAGGATTACCGCAGAAACCAGAACCCTATTTTTTTGTGTTTCAGTCGAATTACTACAGTAATCACACGAATGACCGCGGTAACCATAACATTGTGATTTTGATTTTTTTTTTCTGGGTTTCAGTCTAATGACCACGGTAATCACACTAATGACCGCGGTAACCAATAGACAGTTACTATGCAGAATTTCGTGTTTCGCTCTAGTTTGTTGATTCTTTTGTACATTGATTAACATCTCTTAAACCATGTTTTCATGAGTTTTCCAAGGTTTATTGTACTTGAATTATTTTTATTTAAATTTACCAAAACTCTATAAAATTTTTGGGATATTATAATGCTTCTAAACAATAAATAGCAATAAACACATAATCATGCTTCATATTCAAACCAAAATAATACTAAAGAGTTTTAGGTAGTCAACTTCCACTTGTTATTATAATCTTCGCGTTCCAACTTTCGCCTTGGTGGTTACAAATCTCAACCTAGTAGTTTAACATGCAAATCTTTGTCAGTATAAGTGTTTGTGCTATTCTTAACCCCTAAAACCATTACTAAGCAATCTACAAAATATACGATACACAAAGAGGTCATAACCGTCAAATACTATAGTGGTTACAATTTTGTGCACTACAAGTCTAATAAACTAATTGTTTACCGTGTTATTGCGGTACTCCCAATGTCACCGCGGCAAAGCGAGGTTATGCTCGTAATGTGCTATGTGAAGCACTGTAATAGTTACAAGGTATTCCGAGAAATTGCATTCCAAGCGCGTTTCCTATTTCCCTCATACTTGAGACTTTTACATATCACATTTAAGATTCAAGGATGATTATTTCAGTGTTTGAAAGTGTTTATACCTTTTCCTTAATCATTCTTCTCTCGATAGTCCTTCCAAAATGCTTTTACGCTCTTTCTATGCACTATTATGCCAACGATTATCCCTAAGCAAGTGTTAAACAGTTGTATTGGCTTCGAACACACCAAACAAGCAATATAACGAACACCAAGATGTTATACCTTTGAGTCAATTAATCTTCTTCTATTCAGTCTCGTGTTCACAAATATCTTACCATTCGATCATGCCCTAAAGATTGAACAGTTTGTTAGAACTTGTTTCAATTGTTTCTCTACATGATAACACGTAAAGGGATTGGTATAATTATCTCTTACCTACTGACACACTTCTCACAATTCTTGGTTCTACTAAACATGATCGTGGCACTCCATTTGCTTCTCTCCGATGACGTTTCTTGACAAGAAAACAAAGTGAGTTAAACTGGCAGTGTTTCTTAACAACAAAGCGAAGTAAGTGGAAGGAACTATCTATTGATGGGGAAGAAGGAAATCACGGGCGGCTAAGTTTTTTTTTTGTGTGCAAGGTGAGCACAGTGAACAACGGCAAGCATAGTGAGCAACTATAGGGATGTATGATTAGGGTTCTGCAACTCAATACACAATGAACAATGGCGAGGACCGCAGTGTTTAGCCTGAGGACCGCGGTCTTAACATTGCCCTAATTGCAAGACTGTGGTCACACATCCTTCTCAAAATTAATGAGCTTTTAATTGTAGAATCGCGATCCTCTTGACTCAGGACCGTAGTCCTCATGCAAACCATGAAATTAGACGCATGACGCAGTCTCCCTTCATAAGATCATGGTCCCACCGCGCCTCACTTTGCAAAATACAAGACCACGGTCCCAAATTTGGGGACTACTGTCCTTGTGTATGATTCCCTTTTTTTGTCCCTTCAATTTATTTTATTTCTAAACCTTGGGTTATTACAATCTACCCCCCTCAAAAGAATTTTGTCCTTGAAATTTAAAGCGATCGCATACCTATGTGATGCTCTCTGGTCAGCTACTCCTGGTAAAAAGCTCTGGGTAATTTTTTTGCATTTTGCTCTCTAACTCCAAGGTAGCCTCTTTCAGATCATGGTGTCTCCACAGAACCTTGACTAGAGGGATGTCCTTGGTTTTAAAACATTGCACTTTATGATCCAATATCCTAATGGTTGGGTCTTCGTAAGTAGCATCGTCTTGGATGTTGACTGCCTCCTAATGTATAATGTGAGAGGGATCTGGTTCATATTTTCGTAGTATCGATACATAGAATACATTGTAAATCAAGGACATTCTTTTCATAGATCGAACTTGTAGGCACATTCACCGACTCACATGAGTATTTTGAATGTACCTATAAACATTGGTGATAGTTTTCCTTTGATCCCAAAATGTTCAATCACCTTCTAAGGGTTGATCCTCAGGAACACTCTATCACCATCTCAGAACTCTAGAGGTTTTCTCCTCTTATCTGCATAACTCTTATACCTACTCTGAGTCATGGTTAACCTAGTTTGTATCTATTTAACATGTTTATTCATCTCTTATACTAAGTCTGGCCCAATAAGTACATGATCCTCAAAGTCTGCCTAGCATGATGGAGATCTACAGAGTCTACCATAGAAAGTTTTGTATGAAGCCATTTAGATACTCACCTGGTAACTATTATTGTAAGCCAATTCCACTAAGTGCAAGTATTTGCTCCAATTACCCCTAAAGTCAAGGATACACACTCTCAACATATCTTCTAATATTTGTATAACTCTTTCAAACTGTCCATCTATCTAAGGATGAAATGCAGTGCTCATGGTGAGTTTACTGCCTAATTCTTTCTGTAGGTTCTACTAGAACTGAGATTTGAATCTAGAATCTCTATCTAATACAATGGTCTTGGGTACACCATGTAGCCTTACTATCTCCCTAACATAAAGTTCTCCTAGTTTTCAAACTATATTGGTAGATCAGATGGGTAGGAAATGAGCTACCTTCATGAGCCGATCTACAATCTCCAATATTATATCTTCACCCTTTTAATTTTTGGGTAGGCCACTCATGAAGTCCATTGCGATATTATCACACTTCCATTCTAGGACTGAAAGTGGTTGCAACATCCTTGAGGGTTTCCTGTGTTCAACCTTTACCTGTTGACAGGTCAGACATTTCAAGACATATTTGGCTATTATCTCTTCAAGCCTCTCCACCAGTAAGTCTTCTTGAGGTTTTGGTACATCTTATCACCTCCTGGATGCATCGTATAATTGTTTTGATGAGCTTCATCTAGTATAGTCCTTTTACTCTACCCACTCTCTGGTACACAGACTCTGTATCCAAGTCTCAATGTACCTTCAGCATCGATTCTGAAATCGGTGTGTTTTCCTTGCTTGACACCTTTGGTCAGGTCCACAATACATTTGTCGTGTTTGTGTTCATCTCTAATATGTCATAGCAGGTCTGGTTGGCAAACCAATACCCCTAGGTATACTTGCTTCCCATCTGAAGTTACACTCAGATTGTACTCACTGATTAGCTGATACATTTGCCCTCTTTTTTCATTCCTCTTATCAAACTTTCTAGTAAGGGCATCAACTACGACATTAGCCTTTCTTGGATGGTAGTGGAGGTGGAAGTCATAATCCTTCAAAAACTCCATCCATCTCTTCTGTCTCAGGTTCAATTCTTTTTTAGTATAAATGTACTTCAGGTTCTTATGGTCTAAAAATAGGTCAAATCTCTCTCCATAGAGATAATGCCTCCAAATCTTTAAGGAAAACACGATAGCAGTTAGGTCCAAATCATGCATAGGATAGTTCTTTTCATGGATGTTTAGCTGTCAAGAGGTGTAAGCAATGACTTTCTCTTCTCGCATCAATACGGCACCCAACCCTTTCTGTGATGCATCTGTATATGTAACGTACCCGACACCATGTGTAAGGGTAACGAAAATTGGAGCTAAATTTAACCTCCTCTTCAACTCTTAAAAAGATTATTTACATTTCTCATCCCAGATGAACTTCTCTCCTTTTTTGGTCAGCTTCGTCATAGGCCCAGCTAACTTGGAGAAGTCCTGAATAAACATTTGATAGTATCCTGCCAAACCCAAGAAACTTCTTATTTTTGTCACTGTCTTTGGTTGCTTCCAATTAGTCACCGACTCCACTTTATCTGGATTGACTGATATCCCTTTAGCAGAAACTACGTGGCTAAGAAAAATTGATCGTCTTATCAAGAACTCACACTTGCTGAACGTGGCATACAATTCATTTCTTCTCAGTGTGACCAGCACAATTTTCAAATGTTCTGTGTTTAGCTTCTGATCTTGAGTAGATTAAGATATCATCGACAAATACTACGATGAACTAATCTAAATACTGCCGAACGACTCTCTTGATCAAGTCCATGAACGCAGTTGGTGCGTTGGTCAAACCAAACGGTGTCACTGTGAACTTGAAATGCCCATATCGAGTCATGAAAGTCATCTTATGAATATCTTCCTCCCTGATCCTTAGCTGGTGGTAACTTGACTTCAGATCAATCTTGGAGAAGTGAGTGGCTCCCTTCAACTAGGTCATCTATCCTGAATAAAGGATACTTATTATTTATGGTCACTTGGTTCATCTTTCTGTAGTCAACACATAACCTCATCAAGTTGTCTTTCTTCTTCACAAATAGTATAGGAGCTCCCCAAGGTGATTTACTCGATCTAATGAATCCCTTATCACAGAGTTCATTCAGTTGTGTCTTGTATCTTGAGTTCGATCAACTCCACTTGCGTCATTCTATTGGGAGGAATGGCTATAGGATTTATGTCTAGTTGTAGTTCAATCTTGAACTCTACCTGTTTGTTTGGTGGTAGTCCAGGTAAATCATCTAAAAGCACATCTAGATACTCCCACACTATAGGTATCTCCCAAACATCTTTTGGCTCCCTAACATCATCATTTGGAACTTGTGTAAAGTGCTCACTCTGCCTTATGCAATGCAGCATAGCGGTCTTCGGGGTAATCTTTGCATATCTCCCTTGACCTTCATTAGTTCACCAGATGGTGGAGTCAACGTGACTCTCCTTCTTGGGTAGTCAATTTGAGTCTGGTATTGGGTTAACCAGTCCATGTTTAATATAACATCATAACCATGGAAAAGTAACACTCTAAGGTCAAAATTTTCAGTTTATCTTCATATTTCAACTCACATGTACAAGTTTTTCGGGCAATCACAGTATAGTTCCCATGGGAGTGGATACATATAGTGGTTCTAGTGGTGTGGATATCACTAGTTGTAATCTCCTAACTAGTTCTTCTAACACAAATGACTTAGTGGCACCCGAATCAAACAAGATCTTAACAGCAACATTAAATAGTAGAAATATACCTTTGACAAGTAGAGCTAGTTCCACCTGTCTGTCCTCAATGGCAAATACTCGAGCTTGATTTTGTCTGCCCTATTGCTACTACTATTATTGTTGCTGGGGATGCCTCTGTTATGATGGTTGTTGTCCACATTTACCTTGGTTTCTCCCCTAGCCGTTATTCTACCTTTGAATCTGCCTCTGTGGTCCCTGGTTCTGATAGTACTTAGCAAGATTTCCCTTCTGCCCACAGTAGTAAGATGTTCTTTCTCTCCAAACCTGCTGCTTATCAACTCTACCTTGGGCATGTTGCCTCTGAGGTTGATTCCCATTTTGTTTCTATTGGTTTCCTTGGAACTCTTTGCCCTTGCTCAGTCTCTTGCTCTTGTCTCTCAACTTCTGCTCAAAGTTGATCTCTCGTTTTGTCAGTAGTGCTTTCTCCACTATTTCTCTATAAGTTCTCAAACCCATTGGGTTCACCACCCTGCGAATCTCAATCTTTGAGCCTTGTACAAACCTGAGGGCTTTCATCTTTTTGTCTTTGATGAGTTAGGTGCGAACTTAGCCAATTCAGTAGATTTGACCTCATATTCAAACACTGTCATGTCTCTTTGAGTCAACCTGATGAACTCAGACTCCATCAGCACTTGTGTAGCTTCTAAAAAGAATATCTCATAAAATAACTCTCTGAATTCTTTCCAACTCATATGTCGTATGTCGATGCTCGGGTCTACCTTCAGTATCGGCCACCAACTCCTAGCTGGTCTCTTAAACTAATGTGTGGCTAGCGTAAGGGTCCTATAACCCTAGCACATCTAGGTGTTCATCTAACTCTTGGTACTAGTTATCTGCAGCCATGCTGTCAGATGTACCATTGGGATGGGCGGAGTTTCTGTAACTCAATTAGCATTGCCCTCTATTCCTTGTCCTCAATTTCTTCCTGCTCCCTTTGACAAACTGGATCCTCTGGCATGAGTGTTGGCTACAGTATTGACATCTGCTCCTAGGGTGGGGCTTATATCTATAGCTGTGGTGCCACCTATGCTCGCATCTATGGCAACAGCTATGCTCTCATGATCTGCATAGTGACTCGTCTAGTAATCTCATCCCAGAACTCTAGAGTCAACAAACCTCGACGTGAGCCTCAGTCTAGTTAACCTATGCCCTCTACCCCTACGGTTCAGTCTCATTGGATGCTTCAATCCGAGATGCTCTTCTCTTAGATCCAGCCATTTATCTACAACCAAAGATCAATTTAGTCATCATAAATTTATCGAAGAAATCCTATGTACATACTTAGAGCATTTATTTTCGTCATACTAGCATGACTCTAGATTCTTATCTCTAAGTTCTCGTTTGTACAGTGACCTATTGGTTTATGCTTCTAAGTCCACCATGGATTATTCATTTCTAGGTACAGGATTTAGTCACAAAATTTAAGATCATACATGTATTTCAAAAAAAAGCTTTACATACGTAGAACATGTAAGCAACAATCGCATATATCATACAACTGCGTGCTAGTATAGAGAGATTTCAAGCTTCCACCTATGCCTCCGGGTTTAAGCATCCCATACCACTCTTGCCCAACGACATAGATTTCAAATTAGAGACCTCACTACACCCAAACAATTTCACAAGTGTCTCGATGTCCAAGGATTCTCAAGCCCCACTACACTTGACTGTCCCATACTAGCCAAACATAGGGAAACGAGTTCGTCCAAAGCCAATGATCACTCACCAAACATGGTCCATCATTCTCTGAGTTTGGGATTCCTCCATATTCTTGAATTCCTATACATCCCACACCACATAGAAACCAAGGATACAGGATCTTCCCGATCCCATGTCCTAACCAGTAAAGTGTTTCTTTTAACACATTATCAGCTCTAGCTTATGTTCTAAAAGCTTTTATTCATGATCCACTGTGCAACTTTGATAACACTCAAGCTATACCCAAGGTATTTCCCTAGACTTAAGTATGCAATGTCACTACTGTCCAACTCTTCTGTAGGACCGACAGTTATAATCTATATTCTAGACTCCAATCTAGTGACTTATTGACTAAGCCACTGAATGATGAACTAACTAAGCTACTGACTAAGTTCTATGTGACCATCTCGCTAGACTGGTACCATTTTTGGCCTGAGTCTAGACTTTTACTAGCGAGTTACTGATTGAACTCTTTTCCAACGAGCTACTGACTAGGTTCTTCCTAGGAGCTATTGATTGAGCTCTAATATCACCTTTGTCGCACTCCGGCCCCTGAATCCTGTTGCGGATGCCACTGACTGGGCATCTTCATCTCTTGCCTCAAGACGGAACCGGCAGTCACCCCTGCCATCAATATTTGGAGAACCGGACATTACTTATGTTATTTTCTTTCTCATACCATCCCAATAAAATATCAAAACGTGAAAACATAATCAAGAATATGATGCATGACTGAAGCATAGGGATGACATGTCTAAAAATAGTAACAGCTATGTGATCAAACTCAAAAAAAAAGTAAAATACTTAGACCACATGCCTAAGTTCAAATGAGTTGCATAAAACAAAGACTTGGCCCCATGGCCTAGTTTAATAAACCAATAAACTAAAAGCGTAAATCAAACGCAAATCTCATGCCCTATGACTGAAAGTAAACAATGAAACACTACTCCTATACTACCTCAGTATTGAGGTGTACCATGACTACAAAGTAACTGCTCCCCACTTGTCAACACAATTGTTTTTACTGATTACTTGAAAGAAAGATTAGAGGGGGTGAGCTTAAGAGCTCAGTGGATCTTACACAAAACATCTCAAGCATAATAATAGTCAAAATATGAACATGCAAGCACTTGTAATACATTAGTGTTTCAATGATTCAATTGTTTAAGTTAACATTGAGATCGAAAGGAGTTCTTCCTCGGCATTTCAACTTAGGTTCAGAGTATTCAATGTAACGCCTTAAGGCCCGTTACACACTCAGAACCCTATCTTGAGGTTAATATCTCACTCGATCATTAAACCAAGGCATGAAGTCTTGCTTAGACTCTCAGTCCCAATTCAATCAGAGAACTACCAAGGGCTAGGAATAGCCACAATGATGTCAGACCTGACCACAGTATCCTCATCACTACGCTAGTACGTGGTTCAATCACTTAATCGTCCTAATTTAGAGACCACAAGCATTTTCATAATTTTAATATTCAATATACATGGCAAAGGATATAAATAAACGATCCATCATGCTTATAGTCACATAAGACATAATAATCAATACTTTGCATGAGTAGCATGGAGTTTAAACTACAATAAACATTCATATAAGGTATTGCATGATATGAATCTACAAAAAGGCAACCAAGAAGTCATATGAGACATACACTTCCTAGCATGCTTATAAACAATAACTACCAATAAACATGCAATCATGTTTCATATTTAAACCAAAATAATACTAAAGAGTTTCAAATAGTCACTTCCACCTATTATTATAATCTTCATGTTCTAACTTTTACCTTCGTGGTTACAAATCTCAACCTAGTAATTTAACATGCAAATCTTCGCCAGTATAAGTGTTCGCACTGTTCTTAACCTGTAGAACCATTATTAAGAAATCTGCAAGATATACAATACACAAATAAGTCATAACTGTCAAATACTATAGTGGTTATAATTTTGTGCGTGAAAAGTCTGATAAACTAATTGTTTATCGTGTTACCGCAGTAGTCCCAACATTACCGTGAAAAAGCGAGGTTATTCTCACGGTGTGCTATGTGCATCACTGTGATAGTCACAAGGTATTTTGGGAAATCACATTCTAGGCATGTTTCCCTTGTACTTGAGACTTTTACATATCACATTAATGGTTCAAGGATGATTATTTCAGCGTCTAAAAGTGTTTTATACCTTTCCATTAATCGTTTTTCTTTCAATAGTCCTTCCAAAATGCTTTTACGCTCTTTCCGTGCACTATTATGCCAACAATTATCACTAAACATGTGTTAAATAGTTGTATTGGTTTCGAACACACCAAACACATAATATAACGAACAGCAAGACATTATACCTTTAAGTTGATTGATCTTCTTCTATTTGTTCTCGCGTTCATGAATATCCTACCGTTTGGTCATGCCCTAAAGATTGAATAGTTTGTTAGAACTTGTTTCAGTTGTTTTTCTGCATGATAACATGTAAAGGGATTGGTATAACTATCTCTTACCTAGCAACACACTTCTCGCAGTTCTTGGTTCTACTGAACAAGATCGTAGCACTCTGTTTGTTTTTCTCCAACGGTATTTCTTGACAAGAAAATGAAGTAAGTTGAACCAGCAATGTTTCTTGATAGGAAAGCGAAGTAGGTGGAAGGAACTGCGTATTGATGGGGAAGAAGGATATCACGGGCGGTTAGGGTTTTCTTCGTGAGCAGGGAGAGCATGGTTAGCAACAGCGTGCATAGTGAACAACTACGGGGATGCGTGATTAGGATTCTGCAACTCAGTACATAATGTATACGTACATACATACATATGTATATATATATGAATGGCTTAGGCCTAGGGTTTTCTGTGCGTTGACGTAGTTTCCATATCTGTTTTCTATCGCAGGACCGCAAACTTTTGCCCGAGGACCGTGATCTTAACATTGCCCTAACCACAAGACCGCAATCCCAGCAGGCTTATATACATTTCTATTCAAACATGGGCATGTCTGGGGAAAATGGTCATTGCCATGACGTTCCTCATCGTGAGCACTACGATATAGACCTAAGAATCACATAAAACGGAGTCCCAAAACTCAAGTTATGGCATCTTGAAGCTCGGTGTACCGTAGATAACCCACCTCGAAGTTAATGGGTTATTTTGAACCCAAGAACACTTTAGAGGTTATTTTGAACCTAAAGCCAAGTTTAGGAACTAAATTGAACGACTTAAGTGTTTTTATAGGAATCTTGGAGGATCGACACCACCAAGAGCATCAAGCAAGATAAAGAACATGAAAATTGAGGTGGAGATGATTTCCAACTCGCACACTTTTTAACCGTATTTGCTTGCATATTATACATAAATGGCCTAAGTGGTAGTACAATGCACCCTTTATTGATTGTATAATTAAATACTTATTGATTATGTGAATAATGAGAATGAGAATATGATTTGATTGAATGTTGTTCATTATGATCATACGGACTTGACCATGATAGATTAGAGCATATACATGATGTTGTTCGCGTATGGAATGATATGTTCATAAATATACTAGATGAGTATAGTCTATGAGAATATGTCATTTTAGAATTAAAACATAATAAAAATATGATTAAATGAATGTTGCATAGTATCATTTAATATGCATGAACATGTTAGTGATCAAAAATAAAATCACTCTTAACAAGATAACAATACACTTGGAGGGGTTGATTGGTCTAAAGACAATCAACAGTGGTTCTCACATTAACGTCTCGATTAAGAGACAGGTATGTGATCACACTTAAGAAACTCAAACCGTGCATCGTGTATCTTTCGAGTCGACATATTGCTGGACATACGGACACATAACCTCTACGCCAATGATGTTCCTGCAGGATTCACTTGGCCAGAGGTACGAGAATCACCTTAAGGTAGGCCACCTTACCTCGATCGACTAAAAATAATCTATTGTTTGCATCGCCTAATGTATGGAAGTGATTGATTGTATGATGTGCTTGTTATATTATTAGATTGTCTGTGAATTAGAATGATCCACTGGGCTCTTAGAACTCACCCCTTCTACTTTTCACATGTAGGAAATTAGTATAACAAATGAAAGACGTGTGCCAGAACCTACTATCCTTATTTTCTTGATATTTGTGCCTTATGATGTTACTTGAACACTATAATGTACAAGAGCATGAATGGAATAATTAAAGGCTATTTGATTAGTGTATGAACCCTAATGTGGGGTACTTTTGGGCACACCATTATTACATTATGTTTTTGCTATTAATGTCCATGATACTAATGATATTGTGAAGACTAGTTTTAAAACTAATAAACTAGTAGGACGAAGAAACAACTCAGATAATAGTAACACTCAAAATTATGAAAAAAGTTGTTTTAACAATTCTGAGACAAAGATTACAAGTATAAGTTGATAGTGGGTAAGTCTTGTCTCAAGTAAAGTTAAACATTGAACAAAAGGTAGGTTATCCTACTTAGGAAGGCATGGTTTTTTAAGCAGACTCAGTCTGGCCACCCTGATTGGAGGTTCTCCCACCAACTTGAATAAGTAATCAAAGACGAGGAACAATTTTTCAAATAAGTCAACTATTTTTTCTAATATATCTACTCAAAAGATTTTCTACTCACACACGTACATATATGTATAAACAAATAATTATTAAATGTTTTTTATTTTAAACCAAAAAAGGGGTGTTACAAAAGATCCACTAGGCTTATAGAGCTCGCCTCTTTTGCTTTTTTTAAGATATAGGTACTTGTTGACAAGTTAGGGTTCATTGTATATGTGTTTATTTTCTCTTTTGTTCTAGTATTGGAATGTAATTAAAGAACTCTATCATGATAAACTTTTGCACCAGAGAAGAAAGGGCAAGGAACTCGATGGGGCCCACAAACATTAAGCAACCTTTGGAATAGTATGATCATGATGTATAGTTGTGAAAACATTATCTTTGAAATTGTATGATTTTTGAACTCATTTAGTCTTGATGAGAAAATGGATAAAATGAAGTACATCTTATTATCGATGTTAGTAAACCAAATAAATAATATAAGAGAAAGAAGGAAAAGTAAAAACTCTCCTTCTAGTTCTGTGACACTAAATGAAGGTTTTAAATAAATACTTGCAAATGTTTTTCCACTAATGATGGTTTTTTGCTACAAACATAGATGTTTTCAAATAACTTGAAAGATGTTTTCAAATAACTTGAAAGATGTTTTCAATCTTTAAACGGTTTTAAAGAAATAAGCAAGTTCAAAGTTACGGGGACTAAAAGGGGGTTGTTATAATAATGGTATCAGAGCCTAGGAATTAGATTTGTGGGGCAATCTTTTCCGCTTTGATATAACTTTGGTATCATAGGCCAACTATTAGAAACACTAGGCAAAATACTTGATGGGGAAGTGTTGGACTTTCCCAAGGTGTAGCATTATACCTTAAACGAGGAAGGGATGAGTTTATGAGTCAGTGGATCAAAAATTTTAAAACTTTGAGGGTTTAAGTTAAAGACATGAAATTTGTTTGAGCATTGTTTGGTCAGGATTCTGATTGAGAAGAGTTTGTGCTTTCAATTCTTATTAATATGGTACTTGCAATGATTAGAGAACATAGATGAATCTCGGTCTCAGTGAATGACAAACCATAGGTGGTGGGTGACTAACAACCTTAGAAGAGCATGTGACTATGTATTCCATAAGTATGAGAATTTCAAATGTGGAGGAACTTGTAAGGCCTTAGCCGTTTGGACACTTGCAACATTGTTTAGGTATAGTTGTGATTCTTTGTGGTTGCTTTGAGTGATGGGTGATGCCACTATGAATCTTCGAAACCATGAGAAAAGAGCGAAAACTTACTATTCCACTATGCTGGCATGATGAGTATTGCAAGATTGCATGGATGCTTGCTTATATGTTCATTTCATTACTATTGCATGAGGATTCAAAATCGAAACATAATACCTCATTACCCCAAGTGACCCGCCAGAGCTAATCACTCCTTGTCACAATGTGATCATGGAATGTTCACTTCTTAAAAGAAACTTGATATAACTCCCTTAAGCTTCTTAACAATTGTCAAAAATTTTAAAAATGCATTTAAAGTCATAATAACACAAACACATAAGCATGAAGTCACAAAAGAATACTATGACTCTTGACTAATGGACGTGTGATTGTGTAGATGGGGAGCATTAGGAGCAATGGTTTGATTAACCCTTGGGAGTTGAGCATACAATTCGAGATCAAATCAACACCCCCAATGTTGAAATCACATGAGGATGTGACAATACCACAAGCATATTATGAGGATCTAACCATGGCACAACAAATAGATTTCATTTGGGAGACCCCAGACACATCTGTCCAAAATGAGATCTCCTAAGAGAATGGCAAATATTTGATCCTCACTCGCTTATTAGAGCAAACACAGGAAGTAATAATAGAATTAAAGAGGAAGAGGGACTTATTAGCATGATAGGAAGAGGATTTTGAAGAAATCTCCAGCAACGAAGGACACTAAATCAATCCTGAAAGGGACCTTTTTGCAATCATACTTGGAGATGGATGACTCAAGATTATTCATGGACATAGTGGATTTTTTTAAGGAGGATAGCTACTCATGGTCAGAATAGTTAAGTATCCTAAGTAGGTAACATTTTGAGATGCTACTTTTGTATTGTTGTATGAATGTTTGATGAAATTTTTTGTCACTGGACGTGTAGCATCACGTTTGTAAACTCTAACTATTGTGAATGAAAGAAGTTACGTTGAAATGCAATTCCTTGTGCCTAAGTTTGAAACTTGCCCTTGATAAAAAAAAAAGAAGAAACAATCCCAAACATGATGTATGAAATAGATAGCACCATGATGGCGTGTTACAATGAAGCAAACCACTTCCAATAAGAGCGTGGAACAACTTGTTCCATGGACCATGGAGGCCACTCCACTAACATGCAAATAATAGTTGAGGCTGAGTTTCATCAGCAAATATTAAACTACATCGACACATGAGCTATCACAAACCCAACATTCTACTAAATTAAGTAGACCACAAATTCAATAATTTTCAAAAGATACAAACACCAAGGTTTGAAGGAAATATTGATAGAAAAACTGGGCATCTGGTAACTAATAAGTAGTTTCAACAAGTCAACAAAGATTTGAATGTGGTCTGCAGATTAGAGCTACTGAATTCTAATGGGACTCATTGTAATAAGACCCCATCAAGGGCAAGGAGAACATCGAGTAGGCAGTGTTTGAAGAGAGGTTTTACAACAAGTGCTTCTCTACACTAGTCTGAAGGAAAAGGGAAAATGACTTCTTGAGGTTAGTCCAGCAGGACATGACAATGATCAGATATAAGACCTAGTTCATCGAACAATCACGCTGCAATCCTAATTGCACATCGATAGAAGAAAAAGAACGCCTTGCCACTTCATGAAAGGCCTCATAATAGATATCAAGAAGGTAATGATTCCCTTTTAGTTGAAATTACTTGAACATGCCTTTAACAAGACAAAATTGGTGGAAAAAGAGTTAAAGACTAAAGCCAAGATTATTGGAAGAGGAAAGATGCCACACAACATAGTAACAATGGGGGTAACCAAAATAGAGCACCTAAGAAACACAACAATCAAATAGCTCAAGCATCGAGTCAGGTGCAATAGCCAAGAGGTTAATCAACATCAACCCAATGGGGAAGGTAATAGGTTCCACCAGTCAGGAAGCCAAACCAGAGGAAAAAGGAAGCATGTAGAAGGAAACAACGCTTCAATTGTTAAAAATAAAGGCACAAAATAAAAAACTACCTTAATAGATAGTAAAACACTCAGGTGACTAAACAATAGTAGCCTCGAGCAACACAACCATCCTAGAAGCAGCCACAATGTCAACAACAGCCTCAACAGTAGAATCAAACATAACAACAACCACAACAAGCAAGGGTTTACACCATGCCATGGATGTTGAGGTCACCAAGCAAGTACCGATGAGGGCACGTTTCTAGTATTTAATGTTAGTGTATATTGTTTAATTTTGGTGCAAGTAGAAAATTCATATCTTTAGACTTCATGGACAAACTACAACTTGTTAAAGCCTTCTTATAAAAGGCCCTACAAATAGTCACACCTATTGGAGCCATGGTAATGTCAAAGTATGCATGCCAATGTGATCTTAAAATGGATGGAAACACACTAAATACACTATTGGGCATCATGCCATTCCATGGGTCTAATGTACTACTAGGAATGGATTGGCTCACTCAACATAATAACAATTATAATTAACCGAAGCACAGAATACACTGAAACTATCAACAAGAAGTCCAGTGACAATCCAAGGGGATTAGTACAAGAATCCTAGAAACGCAATGGCATCCCTGTTATGATGTATAATAATGAAAGAAGAGAACTCACACACCCCAACCCTTGTGGTAAAGGTATTCACGAACATCTTTTTAGATGAACTAACGAGACCTCCACTTGTGAGGGGTATTGAGTTTAAAATTGGACTTTGACTAGGATCAAGCCTAGTAGCCATTCTACCCTATCAAATGGCACCAATTGAATTAATTGAGTTGAAGACTCAACTAGATGAATTGAAAGAAAAAAGGTTTATAAGGCCAAGTGAGTCACCCTAGGGAGCATTACTATTATTTGTGAAGAAAAAGGATAGATCAATGTGACTTTATGTGAATTATCAAAAGTTGAATCAAGTCACTATGAAGAATAAGTATCCATGACCTAGAATAAATTATATCTTCAATCAATTGAAAGTGACAACTTACTTTTGAAGATCGACCTAAGATCCAAATATCATCACCTATAGATTAGGGGAGCCAACGTCCCTAAAATAATGTTTCGAACCAGATATGAACAATTTGAGTTTATTGTAATGGCTTTGGAGTTGCGAGTGCTCCAAATGCATTTATGGACCTTAAGAATAGAGTGTTCAAACCTTATCTTGATAAGTTTGTAGTTGTATTCACCAATGACATCTTGGTTTACTCCAAATCCTATGAAGAACATGAGGCACATCTGATTATAACATTAAAGATGTTAAGGACTTACGAGTTACATGCGAAGTATAACAAATGTGAGTTTTAGATTAAATTGGCAAAAACTCCATGGACACATTATATTTGAAGTAAGTATCAAAGTAGATCCATCAAAGATTGAAGCAATCACAAAATGGAAGTGACCAAAGATAGTGACTCAAATTAGAAGCTTCCTAGGACTTGTAGGATACTACAAACGATTCTTTAAAGGCTTCTACACATTGGTTGAACCTATGACCAAACTGACATGGAAGTGTGTGAAGTGCATATGAGATGACAAGTGTGAATGATCTTTCCAAGAATTGAAGGGAGGCAAACTTCAGCACCCATTTTCATTACTCTCATTTGTGGAATAAGGTATGTCTTGTACACTAATACATCAAGTAATGGATTGGGCATTATATTCATCCAGAAAGAAAGGTAGTAGCTTAGCATCTAGGTAGTTAAAGCCTCACGAAAAGAATTGTCTTATATAGGACCTCAAGTTATAAGCCATAGTCTTTGCATTAACGATATGGTGACAACCTTCATATGAGGAGAAGTTCAAATTATATTCAGACTACAAAAGCCTCAAGTATATATTAACATAAAAGCACTTGAACCAATGATAGAAGTAATGGATGAAAATTTTCAAGGATTATGATTTTCAACTACTCTTCCTCCCTGGTAATGCTAATGTGGTAGCTGACACCCTAAGTTGGAAAACTTATCTAGAGAATGACGATAGTGCTTGAGCTGAGGAACAAAATGCATTCTTATCAACCATCACTATTAAGTTTGAATTATCATGATAGATATTTAAAGCTCAAAGACTAGGCACATGGATAATGGAGATTAAGACCAACATACAAATGAGCAAGCATCCTAATTTTAAGGTCAATGCCTATTGCCTAGTCAGACTCTAGAAGGGAGTCTGTATACTCAAGGATGAACAATTGAGGTAGGGCACCCTCAATAAAGTTCTTCATGCAAACTATTTCCTAACCGATAGGAGCCAAAATGTACCAAAACCTCAAAAATCATTTTGGTGGAAGGAATGACATTAAACATGGTTGAGTATGTGTCAATGTGCTTGGCATGTCAACAATTGAGGTTGACCACTACAAACCATACGATCTACTTCAACCCTTACAAATACCAAAGTAGAAATGGGAGAACATCGCCATGGACTTCATGATTAGACTCCCTAGGAACTCTTGGTTCTTTCTCCAATCAAAGGTCTACACACGTGACATTAATTCTTGCTCTAATCATCCTAATTAGGATCATCATAGTTTCCACACTATAAAAAGGGTTCACCCCTTGGCATTAAAGCACCATGGCAAACTTGAAGTTGTTATGAGTGAGTGTGTGCTTGCAAGGGACGTGATAGCACTTTGGAGAGGTCAAAAATTTTGCTGAAGGTCTATTGTGAAATTGGAGGAATGCCAATGTAGAGTGAAGATTATGGACGCACGTATATCAATTTTGTGTTTGCGGTTCCCTCTACTTCTCTATTAATTAAGTGTATATATGTAAGGATTATTTCTTTATTAATTAAGTGTATATATGGCTTAGGTTGATGCTTAGAGTACTCAACCCTATACACAAGTGCACGTGTGCTATACAACTGTGTGTTGTATGAAACGTTATGTGATATACATGTCAACTGTGTAAGTTGAAATGATATATAACATAATAGACATAGTACACGAGATAATGATAGGAATGAGGTTTAAATCATGATGAGTTATATTAAGATGAGAATTCACATTTTGAGACGGTCGACCTTAAGTTGTTGTTCATAGTTTACCAGATGTTTTCCTTTATTAAAAACCTTCTGCATTGACCATTTATGTGGGTTGAGATGTTATCAAAGCAACATATTGACCTTTTTATCTCATGATGATTTGAGTCACTTGCATGATACCATGGTTGGTCATTGTCCCCATGACCATAGTGATCAATTGATTATTTTTGGGCTTGCCTATGCTACCTAATGATCGATTTAAAATAAATAATTACTTGAAATGTCTAATGATTAAAGTATTGTGGATGCTCGATTAGTTAAGAGATAGACTTGTTAGGCTCTTATAGTTCTCCTTTCCATTTTTTAGATGTAGGTGAGCATTGACACTTGATGTTAGGCTCACGGAGCCACTCCTTTACTTTTTATTTCTTTCTTTTGGTGTCTTTTGGACTTGTTCATATTTTGAGAAACATTGTGGTACGAACAAGAGTTATGTTTATGCCCTAATCAAAAGGGCTAAACTTGATTTTGAACGTGGCCATGATTAATTAGACACTTGATATCTGGAAATGAAACTTATGTTTAGAGTTGCACTGAATAAAGACAATCTTGATTACTACTGTTGCTTCAAATTATAGGTAAATAAACAATGTTTTGAAAAGAAAGACAAAACAAAATAGTAGCACCCCATGACTAGGTCAAAGTGAAGAAAAGTAGTTTTTAAGTTTTTTAAACAAAAAGTAGTTTCAGCATGAGAAAGTTTTTTAAAAAGAAAAAAAATCACATTGTATTACGTTGCAGCAAAATAGTTTAAAGCAAACTAATTAATGACTTTAAACAAATGAAATTAATTGAACAAGAATTTGAAAATGAGTGTTGCAATATATATATATATATTGTTATAAATATTTTAATAATTATGGATGTCCATGTACATAAATATATGTATTAATTCGAATGTATTTGTATTAATTACAATATATTTTCTACCCTATAAATAGGGGTCACCGTATTCTTGTAAGATCATTCCCAAATAAAATAGATAAAGCATTCTCATCTCTTTCTTGTGTTCTTAAGAGTTCTTTTCTTATATTCTACTTCTTTTGTTATTTTATAACATGTTATCAACACCATAGTTTCGAAAAATGAAGAAGATCGTTATTGCGAATGAAAAACATGAGGACTAAGGAGATTGCTTATATAAATGGAATATGCAGATTGATGGCATGTAATTTACATTTTTTATATTATTTAATTTTGAGCATTCATAGCATGAAGCTTTGCATAGAATTATATAGGGTATTATTATTATTATTATTATTATTATTATTATTATTATTATTATTATTATTATTATTA
>JAJIYU010003929.1:0-25467 GCA_030144865.1 Tinospora cordifolia
ACAGGACACCCAAGACGCAAAAAGGACATTAGACCGCTCCCAAATCGCCATCTCTGATCTATGTCTATCCAAAAAAAGTCTTCTATTCCTTTCTTCCCAAACCGTGTACCACACTGCACATATGATGATCTTCCAATACTGCTGAATTCTTCTTAGCACTATGCTGTCCGGGAACTTGAAGATATCATCATTCGTGGGAGAAACAAAACCTTCAAAAATCTATGCCCATCTACTCCACAGATTTTGAATTAACCGACACGGACCAAAAATGTGGGGGCTTGACTCTGAATTATCCCTGCAATTCGCCTACAATTTCCCCATCACTTTAACTGCTTTCCCCACCTCTCTCCTATCTACATAACCCTGACAGTCTACAAAATATCCTTAGAATCCTCATGGTTGTTGTCCAATTATCATGTTTGTTCTTGAGAAAATAAAGGCAGTCATTTGTAAACTGTATGTGAGAGATGGAAATCTTCCTCTGCCCACTTTAAAATCTTCAACCACCTTTTTTTTTTAACTACTTTCCTCATCAAACCATTTAGAACTACCTCAACCTCTTGCTAGTGATCTCATCCCTTGGCTCCCCACTATTAAGATTGAATAATTGACTGTACTTACACTTCCTTTTATCCATTTCCTCCATCTTTCTCCAAATCCTTTCTCCATCATATAGTCTAGGAACTTCCAATCCATTAAGTCATAGGCTTTGGTGAAATCCACCTTCATCAAAATTCCTTTCCTCCTTGTGATCTATAATGCTCCACCATTTCATTTACAATTAGAATTGGTTCTATTGTCTGCCTCCCCTTCACCAATGCAATCTGTGTTTCATCCACAATGTAGTGGAAAACCTGCTTCATTCTATTTGCTAGAATTTTGGCTACAACTCTATGCAAGCTAGTAGTGAGACTAATAGGCATGAAATCTTCCACCTACAATGAGCTAGTTTTCTTTGGGATAAAGCAAATGTGTCTTGTTCATAATCTAGTTTATTGTTCCATCTTCATAAAACTATTTGCATACTTTATAGATTTCCTCTCTTATTGTCTCCCAATGTTCCAAATAGAATTCCATTGTAAAGTCGTTAGGTCTTGAAGCCTTTCCTCCTTTGCATCCAAATACTACTTTTTTATTTTCTCTTCTTTGAAAGGCCTTTCTAACCACTCGCTATTCCGCCTCAAGATGGTTTACTAGTCCATTCCTTTGATTCCCAATCTTCCCTTTGCTCGCCTGTTGTACAGATTCCTAAAATATTTAAGAATAATTTTATGTATTCTCTTTAGTTTCCCAAGAACTTCAATCCTTTCATTTTCAATTCTTGATATTGAAAAGGCTTATGACATGGTTGATTGGAATTTCTTTGACTATGTGTTAGAAAAGAAGGATTTTGGTAGAAAGTGGAGGAGATGGATTCCAGGCTACCGTAGATCTGTTACATATTCCGTTTTCATTAATGGAAGGACCAGGGAAAAAATCGAAGCTCTTAGAAGGTTGAGACAAGGAGATCCACTGTCTCCTTTTTTGTTCACTATGGTGGTTGACGTTTTGGGGCAGCTGCTAGATAAAGGAAGGAAATGCATGGGATTCAAGGTTTTGTGGTCGTTATGGACAATGTTGAAGTCACACATTTACAGTTTGCGAATGAAACTCTTCTCTTCTTGGATGGAGTGGATGACAACATTGAGAAAGCCCTCAAAATTGTTCAATGTTTTTGTTGGGCGTCAGGAATGCATCTTAAAGTGTCTAAAACATGCTTAGCCAAAATTTCTACAGATGAAGCGATGGTGCATCAAATTGTTACAAGACTTGGTTGTGAGATCGGAGTCAAAATGGCCCTTAAAGTATCTAAGAATGCCCTTAGGGAAAAATTTAGGGTCCAAAACTTTTGAAGAGCCGGTAGTTTCCAACGTAGCTCGAGGCTAGATGGGTGGAAAAGGGCGCTTCTATCTAACGGTGGAAGACTTACTTTAATTAAAGCAGTGTTGAAAATGGGTCTCACATAGTGGATTGGAATAAGGTTCAGTTAAGCAAGGATCTGGGTGGGCTAGAGATGGGCAATCTTGTGGCTAGGAATAAGGCTTTAGCCGAGAAATGACTTTGGAGATTCCCTAAAGAACAAGATCAATTGTGGCCTCGAGTGATTAAAAGCAGATATGCTATGGATATTAATGGAAGGGATGCAGGGATGAAGAGTAGTACAACTTTCAGAACCCCTTGGAAGTTCATACACTTTTTATACCAACGCTACTCGCCCGGTATTCGACTGAAGGTAGGAAGAGGAGATGATATCCAATTTTGGGAGGATGTATGGTGGGAGAATGAGGCCTTTGCAGTTCTATTTCCTAGACTATACAGTCAATCTAAATGTCATCATCGTCTGGTGTCTTTCTTCAACAAGCAGATTGAAGAGTCAGGTGCTATCCAATGGAATCTTCATTTGCGGTCCTCAACTCGAAGATGTGAAGAGGAGGTTGCTCTATAGGAGTTAGGGAGAGAGTGTGTCTTGTAGCACAGAAAGGACCAGTAGTGTGGATGAGAGAAACCTCTGGGGTGTTTTCTTCTAAATCCTTCTTCTCGATCTTATCTGATACTAACAGGGTTATTCCGCCCCACTTGTGCCTAGAGATATGGAAGGCCCCAGTTCCTTCTAAAGTAGTTTTTTGGGTGGGATGTGGCCCTTGAGAAAGTTAGTACGGGGGATATGATTTCAAAGCATTTCCCGCAGCACTGTCTTTCTCCTTCGTGCTATCATCTTTGCAAAAGGAATGGTGAATCAATAGATCATTTGTTCCGAAGGTGTCCTTTCTCTAGTTATGTATACACCAGATGGAGGAGTCACTTTCGTACCTGTCCAGAGTTGAGTGAGTAGGATGTTCCTTTTAGTGTGTGCTCTTTCCGAAGAAGTTCTATAAAAAGACACGAGCATATTGGGTGGTGGTTTGTCTGGCGGTGCTTTGGTGCTTGTGGAAGAAGCAAAATGTTAGGATCTTTGAGGAAAAAAGTTGTCCTCCAATTCAGATTTGGGAGGAATCTTTGTCAGTAGCATCATTTTCAATTAGTAATAGCTCCTTATCCTTGGGGTACTCTGTTTCAGAGTGGATGCAAGGGTGGGGAAACATTTTATAATTGTTGGCACTTTGAGGTTGGCCTTGGTGGTTGGGTCGGTCTCTTTCTATCTCTTGTAGTTTGCTTTCTTTCTTATCAATAAAGTTCTTTGTTTCTTTAAAAAAAAAAAAATCTTGATTATAGTTCCTTGATCTTCTTATGGATAGGAATTTATGGAAGAACTTGGTATTGGATTCGACTTTATGGAAGAACTTGGTATTGGATTCCTCCCTTTGGACTAATTTATCTTTGCCATTTGCCTGGCTACTCTTTCCTTGTTTTTCTCTCCATCTCGTGCACGTCACTAATCAACTCCCTTCAATGATTCTTTGTGTTTTCATTTCCTTCTCCCCTAGCCACTAACTTTTGTATCTTGAAGTTCCATATCTATCCCCTCCCTCCTTTGTTTTTCTCTGCTTCTATTACCCCTACTCCACTCCTTCAACTTCTCCTTCACTTCTTTTGACTTTCTCATAAAGCTATATCCTGGCCATCCATGTACATGGTTTTGCTTCCACCATTCTTTAATTCTATCTTTGAACTGCAGGGCCTACATCCAAGCATTTATAAATCTGAATGGGGCAGGGACCCATATGGCATCTCCCTTGTTAGATATCCTTGGCCAATGATCCAAGGTTAGTCTCTACATATCTACTTGCTTTGCCACTTTCCACAAGTTCTCTCATTCACTATTCAAAAGAAACATGTCTAGTCTTGACATAGCCAGAATAGCTCTTTCATTGGGCCAGCTAAATTCAATTTTAAATGACTCTATATCTCTCAACCTGATGTCCTCAACCAGCTTGTCAAATTGGACCATCTAGAAAAATATGACTAAGATCAAAATTATATTTCTAGTATTCTTAGGAAATAATAATACAGAATCACAGTTTCTTATCTACCCTTTAATAGAGGAGGTGAATCAAAAGTGGAAGGCTCATTGGCAAGTGATATGTTCGCTGGTTATTGTCTTTGAAAGGAAACGAACTCCTGAATATTTGAGTACACATTCTCTCCTCCAACTGATGTGTAGGAGAAATCTCAAGCCTTAGAGCCCTTTTTGTGTTAGCAAATAGCAATTGCTCCTTGCGAATTGGATACCCATTTCAAATTGGTTGAGGGTTGCATAAATTTGTGTAGTTATGCAGTAGGCTATGAAGTATACAAATATCAAAAGAAAGTCAGTAACTTATCATCAAGATAGTGAGCAATGTATTGAAAATGCAGTTTAAATCCATAAATACATATACTTTTTTGTTTTTATTAAAAAATATATATCTTCGGATGCTTTTTATATATGTAGATGATGTTTATAGCCAAAAGGGTCGCCTATTGGTACTTATTATAAAATTTAAAGAAAAAAAACACTTAATGCTGGTAAGAGTGATATTCCACCAAAAATAACAAGTCTGATTACATTATTGTCCTAACATAACCTAAGTGCAAGAAATGACACATATTGGCTTCCTTCAGACGTACACTTTTCCTTGTCATATTGTCGGCCTAGCAAATTTACTAATTTCTAGACTCATGTTTTAGGAGTTTTAGATTTTTTGAGTGTTAATGTCATTTAGTGGCCTTATTTATCAACCTTTTCTATGGATGTGAATTGACAATCCCACATCAACTTTGTTCCTTGAGATAGATACTCTTTAGTTCTCATAGTAGCAAACTCCTCGCATTTAGGTGTCCTTGTGCCGAAGTAACATGCTAGCAGCCTTGTCAACCTTTTTGGCCCTGATAAGTCTATACACCTTATTGAACATCCATTCCATTAACCTAACGTGACAAACATGTTGTTCAAATTGTGTCAATGTAATGTACTTGTTAACTTTAGTATGGATTTTATCCTAGGGTTGGCTAAAAGTACTCTGGGGCACAATTCCATTTTAATTATAATGGATCACTTCTAAAACATGACAAAACCATTAGTTCTTCATTGTTCTTTAGGAAAATTATAAGTTTCACATTTACCCACATCAATAGCGTTTGATAAGGATGTTATTTTTGGAAAACCATTTGGAAATTCTTTGACACCCACCTAAAGTACTCCTTAGATTTCTTTGATAACATCCAAAACACAAATGATAGAAACAATGTATTAAAAGCACTTCTTTACTTTTGTTTCAAAATTATCACAGTGATCAATTGATTAAGCAATTGAATCATTGAAGTTGTCATGTCATTAGTCTATTATTTATCTTTTTAACCATAGGCATTCTTTTGGAATGTGGTTTTCCAAGTACATCTCAACATTTCACTCCCTGATAAAGGCCGAATGGAATTTATCAATAAAAAGCTTTAGAACTGTCAATTGACAAGCTTGTTATTTTGAATTTTGTGCTAACAAAAGCAAAGTATGGTTACACCATTTTGGCTAATCATTCTACTACTAAACCCATTGTCATGATTGTTCTATGAAGGGTCGATGCCAAGGCAAGGCCCAAAGGATGACTGCCCTGACCCTCAAATTGGAGGCCCCTCACACGTCTATATATATATATACTATATTTACTTTACCAATATTAGTATTTTTACTTAAATACAGTTTTATTTACATAGTATAGCCTATTATCTCTCTATCATTTATAGTATAATTTCATATATATACATACCCACACACACACATGCACACTCACTATATATTATATATATAGCACCGTCAAGGAAATCTACATTTGAAGCCCTGTACGTACAAAGTATAAATGTTAAATTTACACATTTCTATATATAATATATATATGGTACATAACATATATGTATATATAGCATATATAAATATTTATTTTCATATTAATTTAACTATTTATTTATTTTTAATTGAGTTATTGGGGGCCTCAAGTATTGCACCAAAATATTTTTATAGGTTAATTATTTATTTAATTATGTATTTATTTTTAAAATCACTTTAACCCTTTTTTTTTGAACTTTTACAATTAATTTTTTTTAAACTTATTCTTTTGTCTTATCAAGCTTACAACTTCTTCTTGTTCTATATTTTCTACTAATCACATATTTTTTTAATTTTATTTTTTGTTATTTTTACCTAATTTTTTATTATAATGTAGTCATTTTTTATCTTGTGTTACAACCACTAAAGGCATTTATAACAGGGTGTAATGGTGGGTGTATTTACACCCACAATTACACCCCTCTACCTATAATGGGAGTGTAATAAAGTTTAATGGGGATTACACTGTATCCCCATTACAACTACCTCCCTTTTTTTCCTTATGATTATTATTATATATTTCTTTTTATTTTATTTTTTTACTTTTTAAAATTCACTTATAAATTTATTAAATTTATTAATATAATAAAATGATTTGTATTTTTTAAAATAAAAATAAAAATAATTCTAATAAACAAAAATATTATGTATTTAATATTTTCAAGTTTTTTAAATAAAGAATTTATTCAAAATTATCTTCTAATAAATCATGCATTGAAAATTTTGAGTTTTATTGAAAATAATACAAAATTATGTATTTTCGAATATTTACATAAAAAATTATGTATTTTGTGTTTTATTTATTAAAATTTTAAAATAGAAAGTTGAAATAAAAATTATTTAAAAATTAATTAAAAATAAATTTATTCATTTTTGGTATATGTATTTTAAAAATAAAAGCAGATATTTGATTTAATTGTGAGTCTTGCCAATTACATCTTAGAGAGTGTAACCTATAGGGGAGAGAGTAAAATGAATCGTGGGTGTAATAAAAAGATGACGTAGCATTTGGATTACAACATTTCGATGTAATCCATTGTAGATGCTCTACATATATCTATTTATCTATTGGCACAAAAATTGACCAACTGAGAATAGGAGTGAGAAAAATAAGAATAACACCAAGAAATTGAGGAGAAACTAAGAAAAACCATCTTTGTTGATGAAAAATTCTCAATAACATACAACGAGCTTGTAGAAATTAGATGAGATGTCCCTTCGTCAGACCATGAGCAAGGTATTAATAGCTATAAACATAAGTTTATCAAATTAGGAAGCTTCCCATTATGGTAACACTAGGAATGATCACAAATCATCCCTCTTTAGAAAACTTGAAAATATGGTTGATCTTCCTTGATATTGATTATACCTAAATTTGTTTCTTTTAAACAAAAAAAAAAATTATACCTAGATTCACAGGCTAAAATCCCAAAGAATATCACATTCTAGTCTAGTGATGAACTCAACTTAGTAATAAGAAGAGGTCCTAAGCTCCTAGCCACCAGGCCGACCCCCCATCAAGCTAATAGTTGAATTTGTGTTACGTATGTAGTGTGCTCATCCTTGATATGAGCTCGGGTTAGTATATCGTATGATTCCTTCTTCTAAGTTAGAGCAATAGTAACATTTTTCCTTAATTTATTTTTTATTGCCTCATGCCCATCCTCAGCTTGAGCTCAATCTTGTTGAGCTCTTCCCATCTAAAGTTCAACTCAGCCTAAGTAAGAGTTGATATTACAAGCCATGTGCTCATTCCCGATATAAGTTCGTCCTTTTTGAACTCCTCTCGTCTGAGCTCATCACAACCTAGGCAAAGCTAATATTACAACTACCCCCTAAGCCCTTGTCCTTAAATCATGTAAGGGCCAAGGCTTATAAAATCCTCAAGATCATCATCGCATAATTGATGTGCCTCAAGACCAATCAAGCAGATGATGTGTTGGTGACCATTGATCTACTTCGAGATGCTCATCAGAGAGTATAGTATGGCTAGGATCTGTGTGGCTTAGGTGATGTGTGCTAATCTTTGAGTATCCAATCTGTTCCGAACAAGTTGTGTGGACTTAAAAGATTCATGTCTTTTGATCCACCTCGACCTTCATAGGAGTCATAGGCTAGGTATGGTCCGAGTTGGTTGTATACACTTAAGTCGGTCCAAGAGTGAACCTAAGGAGAGACCAAGTAATGAAGAAAATTTTTTGGATTAAAGGTCAAGTCATTCAATAGGTCCCCTAAGTTCCTTATCCTCCAAGTTTGAGTTGTTTTATGAACTTAGAAAAAATTTTCATTTCTCAAGTATGGTCATCCACGAGAGTCTCAACATGTAGGTGATCTTTACTCCCCCCAAGTCCGACACGACGCATAGAACTTGGAAAGTTATTAGACATAGGCTTTCTTGACCTCCTGCTCGTTTAAAGGTCAAGTTGACACTCTATACTTAAGAGCTTTTAGATGTAGGCTCGTCACAAATCCTTTTCTCATCCCAAGGTCAAGCAAATCTATGGGACTTGCCATGCAGCCCAAGCTTGTCCCAAGGTTGAGCTAGTACTTGGGACTTGGAAAACTTTCAAGGTTTTGATCCATGACTTTGCTTGATTAGGTTTTATGTAGTATTCTAGGCCTTTTCTAGGTCTTTATGAGACCTTCTACTTGGTGATAATCTAAGCAAATAACTCTGCTCAAACTCTAGGATACTCTAGGTCTACCGGAGACCTTTCCAACAATAATCCGAGTAGATGATTTTGCTCAAACCCCAGGGTACTCTACATCTTCTCGAGACTTTCTTTCCAACGATAATTCAAACAGATGATTCTACTCAAACCTCAGGGTACTCTAGGTCTTCCTGAGAGCTTCCAAGCAAAACAAATGATTTTACTCAAACCCCATGACATAAGTTAGTTGTATCCTTGGTCAATGTAGTGGTGTCAAAAATCAATCGTTTTATTAATTGTAGCATGAATTGGTCACAAGCCTTCCGCTCATTCTAGTCTTTTCACTAATAGTAGATTTAAGGTGTTCTACATTCCATAGCATTCCAATTTTCCAACCATAGAGGTCTTCCAACCCATAAATCTGTGGTTGAGTATTGCTAATATTCGATAAGGCCCTGTTAGGAGCCAATGCTCCTTGCTCTTTGATCTCGCGTGTTGAGCATCAATTTTCGCAACAAAAGATCTCCTACTCAAAAGTTGCAGTGCCTAACCTTCAATTCATGATATTTTGCAACTCTCCTCTTATATGCAACTACGTAGACTAGTGACTCTTCTCTTCTTTCCTCTAGTACGTTTAGACGGGTCTTGATTTCTTCATCATTCAATTTGTGCATGTAGTGTGAAGATCTAAACATTGAGATTTCGATTCCAGCTGGGATCACTACTTCCATGCCAAATGCTAAAGAAAATGGCGTTTCACTCATTATGGTTCATACTGTAGTGCAGTAAGACCAAAGCACTTGTAAAACTTTGTTTACCCATATTCCTTTCTTTACCTCTGTTCTACTCTTCAATGTGTGCTTGATCACCTAGTCGACAGCTTTCACCTGCCCATTCACTAAGAGATGAGCTACCGTAGAAAATAAATGTCAAATTCCTAAGTCTAAGCAAAAGGTTTTAATTTTGGCATTGACGAATGTTCTTTGTCATCTAATATAATAGTGTACGATGCCCTTGTCAAATTAACTTTGTGGCATTTTGCTCAATTATCTGTGCCGATGCCTTTGCTTCTAACCGCTTTGTGAAATAGTCAATAGCCACTATTATGAATCTCACCTCACCTCTGCAAGTCGGAAGGAGGCCTATGAAGTCTACCCCAGCACCCCGAGCAAAAGGCCACAAGCTCCAAATGGAAGTTAGGTCTTCTAGCGGTGCATCAACTAAGGTACTGTGTCGTTGGCAGCTATGACACCTCCAAGCCACATCTAGGGCATCCAGGTCAGCATCAACCAAGAACATCCCTCTCTTAAGACTTTATGAGCTAAAGCTATTCCTCCCAAATGATTTTCATAGGGCCCACCCAGATTCCTCTAACACTTGCCTCACTTGGATCTCAAGTGCACTTCAAATGAGGGAGGTCAAAACCCCTTCTATACAAGGTGCCATCCAAGTATTGGTGAACTCAACATGTTTGAGGTGTTCACTCTTTTAGTCTCCAATGCTTCATTGTGGCAAATAATCAATGGGTACTTGTACCACCAGCTCTTCCTAGACATGGAGGCAAGTTTCAAGAGTGCATCTGTGCTAACACGTTCTATGCTTGAGGGATGCAGTCGACCTTAAATCTTTGAAGGAGGCAAGTAGCTCTTGAACCTTTGCGAGGTCGGCATGCATCCTTTCATCCTTGGCTTGATATTCCAAGTTAATTTGGCTAGTGATCATTTAAGGGTTATAACTGACCTGAATTCTGCTCACGTCCCATGTTTGGGTCATTCAAAACCCTCTAGCAGAGCGTTATATTCAGACTCGTTATTTGACGTAGAAAATGTGAATCAAAATGCTGCTACGTGTTTCTCTCCTCGAGGTGATATCAAAACCAATCTAGCTCCATTGCCTTGTTTGCAAGACGAGCCATCCACATAAAGCTATTAGGTTCCAATATGCCCTTCCTCATTCTAGTCATCCCCCCCTCCAGTAGGTTCTCTCATGAAATCAGCTATGGCCTAACCCTTGATTGAGGTCCCAAGGTGATAGATTATATTGAATTTACCCAGCTCAATCGCCCATATCACTAGTTGTCCGAACATATCCAACTTTTGGAGTACTTACCTAATTGGGTGCTTGGTGAGAATGATTACGAGATGAGCTTGAAAGTAGGACCTCAATTCTTGAGCTGATTTGATGAGGGCTAAGGCAAGCTTTTCCTTCTTGCGATATCGGGTTTCCATGTCGAGCGGGAACTTGCTTATGTAGTAGACCAACCTTTTGTCCCTGCTCTTCCTTACTTAAGGTCAAGCTGATGGTTGAGCTTGATACAAACAAGTAGCCATATAGCAGCTTCCCTTGCGTTGGCTTTGACAAGAGTGGAGGTGAGGTAAGGTATTCCTCAAGTTTTGTGAAAGATTCCTCACACTTCCTATTCCCAAACAAGTGGCTTTTTCTTCATAATTTTAAAGAACGAAAGACACTTACCAGTCAACTAAGACAAAACCCAATATAATGCAACCAAGCACTTGTCAATTGTTGCACCTACTTCAACGTCCAAGCAGACTTCATCTCTAGTATGGCCCTAATCTCATCCAATTTAGCTTCTATAACTCTTTGATTAAACATAATGTGCACTTATTGGGGTTTAACCTCACATTATAGTTTCAGATAGCCCGAAAGACCGCACAAAGGTTTATGGGATGAGCAGGCGAGGTCACACTCTTGAGAAGCATATTCATCAACATACACCTCCATATTGTGACTAATCTTATCTTCAAAAACCTGGTTGACCAATCATTGGTAGGTCGCCCTACATTCTTTAACCCGAACCTCCTATGACCTTGTAACCATAGAGACCTTGGTCAATCATGAATGAGGTCTTCTCCTCATCTTTTGAGCACATCTTTATTTGATTGTATCTAGATAGAGTAAGCATCCATGAAGCTCAAGAGCTCATGTCTCACAGTCGCACCTACTAATTAATCGATTCTAGGGAAAGGGAAGCTATCCTTGGGGCATGTTTTGTTGAGATCAATAAAGTCAACATAAGTTCTCCACTTCTCATTTGGCTTCTATACCATCACGGTGTTGACGAGCAAATCTGATTAGGTTACTTTTTAGACAAATCCAGCTTGTAGCAGCTTGTCGACTTCTTCCCTCACATGTACGCTTTGTCAATGTTGAGAGCCCTTTTCTTCTATCAAATTGAGACAATCGATGAGTAGGCATTAAACCGATGTTTTATTACCTCAAGTGAGATGCTGGACATATCCTTCTAAAACCATTCGAAGATATCTTTGAATTCTTTATGACCTCAACTGCTCAATATTCAAGGGCAGTCTCTAAAACTATTCCAAGTTTCGCCTTCTTTGTCGGGTCTTCTGCTATTTGCACCTCCTCCCATTCAACTGCATCTTCCATTCCGAGGATCCCTCTCTGATCTTGAGGTCATCCTCCAACATATCTCCTATGTTGTCTAAGCTATTCCATCACCATGCTACTGCCAACCTAGACCTGTTGTCTTCCTCATAGAGTTGTGATAAAGCATTCCTTTGATTCCCATTGGCTTCCTTGTACCAATCCTACCTCCTTCTTGACAGGGAACTTGAAAGGCTAGGTGATAGGTGAAGACCACAGCCTTGAGGTTGTTTAGAAGGGGTTTTCCAATCACCAAGTTGTAGGCAAATTCACCTTTGATGACAAGAAAGTTCACTATTGCTCGTCATCATAGACAATTACAAGGAGCGTAATTCTTCCCTCTGGCATGATTTTATACCCAATGAAGCCAAGAAGAGCGAGGGAGAGTTGTTCCTTTCTCAATGGCTGACCAATAGAGTATTTCAAACCCGCTCCCACAATCAAATAGGATACGATGCATTTTGTAGTTCACGACCTCCATGGCCACCACCAGTGCATCATAGTGAAGTTGGTGAATGCCTCTTGCTTCTTCCTCGGAGAAGGAGATGATGATGCTTTCTAGTTGGGTGATGGAAAGAGTTCCTCCCCATACTTCCCTAGCAAAAGATATGAGGGTCATTTGCGCCCAAAAAAATGGTTCGAATTTTTTGCCATGGCTCTTCACACTGATGTTGCTCTTCCGCTTATTGTCGGGGGGAGCTCGATCTCGAATTAACTCCCTTCGTTTCTTACGATGAATAAGGGCTCCGACCTCATTGTCCAAGTCGAAGCAATAGTCGATATCATGCTTGTGGTCTCAATGGAACCGACAATATCTCCTTCAATCTCATTGCTCAAGCGCATCATTCATCTTCTTCGACTACCTCAAATCTTCCTAGCCGCGGATGCTCAACAAGACTTGCTCTTGAGACGTATTCAGAGATTTGTAATTGGTGTAAACTGTGTGCATAGGCCTACTCTTCTTCTCAAGTCGGTCAGCCTCAACCCTTCCTCGAGTGTGGTCAGATCTTACCTAGGCTAAGGATGAGCACATGAAGCAATGAAAGACAAATTTGGGAAATAGGGTATCATCAACCCAAACCTAGAAGGAATCGTGCGATATACCAATCTAAGCTCACACCAGGGATGAGCGCACATCATATGTAACATAAATTCAACTTCTTGCTTAATGGAAGCTCGACCTAGTAGCTAGGACATCTTCCTATGGCTAAGCTGAGCTCATCACTAGACTAAAATGTGATATCCTCTGGGATTTTTACTGATAAATCCAAGTACAATCCATATCAAGGAAGATTAACTATATATACAAGTTTCCTAAAGAGGGATGATTCATGATCATCCTTAATCCTAACATAATAAGAAGTTTCCTAATTCAATAGGCTTCTCTTTTAATATATAAATGCCCTGCTCATGGTTTGACAAGGGAGCATCTCACTCTATCTTCTACAAGTTCATTGCATGCTTCATTTCTTGGTGTTATTCTTATTTTTATTCATTCATATTTTTAGTTGGTCAATTGGACCAACAATTGGCATCGTCTGTGGGGATGACAGTGCGCAAGTATCTCCATTCATCACCAGGGGCAAAAATGAGTTTCAACACCAACGACGCACTTGCAATCAAAGAAATAAGGGTGTCTCCAAAAGTACCTCATCTACAGCATGGGAGGCTTTCAGTGAAGAAGAAAAACTCTAATCAAAAACTTATATGGATTAATGTGCTAGACAAAACTGAGGATAAAAAATCGCAAGTGATGATGGAATAGCAACAAGCCTTACACGCCATGCTTCCCGCACTCTTTTCTAGCGAGAGCAACTAATCAAACCCATTCGCAATAGAACCTAACGGGAGCCGAGGGTTGCTAGCCCCACAAAAGCTAGAGCATAGGTTCTAAGCTTCAATAAGCAAAACTAGGGCAATCCGTCCAAGAGTCTCCAAGGGAGCTCCCCCTAAATGACCCCTGGAATGCATTAAACGAAGAAGCAAAGTGTAATGGGGTCATCATCATGCCGACCTGACCATTCGTAAGAACAAAGGACGATGGAATCGAAATAGAGATGGTCATGGCACCGCAAACAATCCTCGCAACAACAGTGATCACATTTGTATCAGAGTGGTCTCCCACAACCTCCTCAACCTGAGGCAACTCATGCATAGGATGAGTACATGGGACTACCTGAGCTCCCCCCACGAACATGAAGACATAATGGGAAAGTGTACAAGGGAACAACGAACCCGAGAGACAACATTGAAAACTATCTGGCCTAGATGTCGACGCAACAATATGCATGGGATTCTAGATAACCTTAGTCGAGCCCGCACAGAAATGGTATTAGAACCTAACCCCTGGTTCTATCTCCTCACTCTGAGAACTAGAACAAAGGTTTGTGGTGCAGTTCCAAAGGATGAGGGACGAGGGAAAAAAGTCGATAACCTCTTGACCTTAAGACAGAAGGCTGAAGAATCTCTCATCATGTTCAAGAACAAATTTGAGGCAACCAGGGTGGAGGTCAATGGTTGTGACGAGAAAATAGCTTTCTAATCTAGCCTACAAATATGGGTATGGTTCATATCAAGGAAGATCAACCATATTTATTATAATACCCCCAAAGATTTGTACGAAATTTGTTAAATAAAATTTAATAAAACGATTCAATTTTGAGAATTTTTTGACATTTTTTGGATATAAATGATGTATATTCCAAGGTACAAAATAAAGTAGGTAAAATAAAATTAATTGAAAAATTTTTATGCGACCTTAAGGTACCCAAAAATGAATAATATAAAGAAATAAAAATATATATAGGCATAGGATAAGGTGTTACAAATATCATATATGGGTATAGAGATAATATATATAACATTAATATATTAATACAAATGGGTAAATATTACTACATATGGGCATGTAATACATATGTATATATATTAATACATAGGAGTAAATAATATATATGGGTACACATTAATATATATATAAAGTAAAACAAAAAAAAAAAGAATTCACGAAATCGTGAATCGTCGAATCGGCAAATTCGTGAATTGTGAATTCGTGAATGAGTTCGTTCACGAATTTGCTACGCAGAATAAAACAAAATGTTGTTTTAGCAGGAAAATCGAAAAAAAAAATACAAAAAAAATGTCCAAAAAGCCCCGAAAACCCTAAAATTCGTAGTTGCAACTTGATGTGCTCAAGGGGAGGCGCAAAAATGAAAAAAAATGGTAAGTTCCCTATCCGAAAATGTCCAAAAATTACGAATCTGACACTCGAGGACTCTATATAAACCCCCTCCCCCTCTCATTATTTCACATTCCAGAGCAAGAGCTGATAAGACCCCTCCTGCTATCGATCTACCTCTCTCTTGACACCTAGTATTTTCTTTTCTTTCTTGAGTTGTTCTAAACAGCAAGTGAAGTAGTAGCAACGAAGTGTTACACAACTCTAGTCCAAGCAAGAAGAAAGATTTGAAAGAAGCTCAAAAGTTCAGAACGAGACGCTCTTAAGGTGAAAGTGATTCCTAACTTTACTTCATTATTTCATTTAAATAGATCTTGCATTTTTAAGATGATTGTTTTGGGTATCTATATATATGTTTGTCTTGATATGACATGCCATAATTATTATTTAGAATTCATGAATAATACATGATCTGCCAAAGCTATGCTATGAATGTTGTTTCATGACCCATACCATGCTCATATGTGATGTTTTAATCCGATTATCGTACTATTTGTCACTAAAAAGAGACTAATAAAGATTATAACCACGTTCTGGCACAATGACGGATGTTCACTGTGTGTTCCCAAGCTAAGTAAGGGTCTCATTGAAGGGGTTGGCAGTCGAGTGAAGACTCCACCTTGAGATAGGGTTTCGGATGAGGGTAATTATCTCAAGCCTAATGGGGAATACCAAGGAGAAAGTCCTTTTGGTCTTAACGTCAATAAGAATAAATAATCTGTTTGACTCACCTCATGTACGAAAGTTTTTGACATGCTTGGTTTGTTAAATTTGAAATAATAATTTAAATGTTAGAATGATCCACTGGGCGCATAGCTCACCCCTTCTTTTAACATTTCAGAAAATTAATTGACAAGGTTACATAGGAGCTCCTAGATTATTTCCCTTAGGATTTTAATTAATTGTAGGGCATGTTCATCCAAATTCATTTAATTCAAATTCTGTTATTCCGTTGTAATAATCAAAATCCTAGGTACTTCAAATTTTGAATTAGTTAATAACATTGAAAATTTTATTTCATGGCGTCACTATTATGTTTATGAAATATATTGTGCATAAGTCAATATGCATAGGAAGTCTCGAGAATTTGAGACACAAAAATGAAAGGAAAAGTTTAATGTAGCATGGACCCGCCTCCCGGGCTGCCCAAAAATATTGAAAAAAATTACCGTCGAATGACATGGATCCAAGCATGGCGGGTATTACATCTATAAGTTCACATCAAGGGTGGACCTCTTCTTATGGCTAAGCTACACTCATTACCAAAATAGAACGTGATATCCTCCAAGATTTTAGCCTATGAATTTGGGTACAGTTCATATCAAGGAAGATCAACCATATCTATAAGTTTCCTAAAAAGAGATTATTAATGATTATCTCTGGTCCTACCATAATGGGAAGTTTCCTACTTCGATAAGCTTATGCTTACATACATAAATACCCCACTCATGGTATGTTGCGGGGCATCTCATTCTAACTTCTACAAGCTCATTGCATGCTATTAAGAATTTTTCATGAATAAAGAGGGTTTTTCTTAGCTTTTATCTCAATTTCAAGGTGTTATTCTTAATTTTGCTCATATTATTAGTTGGTCAATTTTTGCACCAACATTACCAATTCTCATTTTTTAAAACACAAGGAATCTTACAAGGGGTGGGAAGGCTATAAGATTATGATGAAACTTCAAAATCTGAAGCAAAAATTAAAGGAATGGGTTAGTAGGGAGGTTAAGGAAGATAAGGAAACAAAAGCTGATCTTAACTCCCGCCTAACAGAGATAGACAGGAGATTGGAGTTGGAAGAAAACAGACAGCTGCTGGAAGAGAGGAGAAATTTGGTGAAGGGCATTCAGGACATTGAATGCAAAAATGAAAGACTTTGTAGGCAGAAGGCAAAGATCAAATGAGTGACAGAAGGGGACGTATATTCGAAATTCTTTCATCATATTCCGTCCATACGCCAATCCCGGGCCATTATCTCCAAGTTGAAAAATGTAGAAGGTAACCTGGTTGACTCTAAGGAGGAGATTCAGAAGAGGATAGCAAGTGGCTTGAAAGGAGTTTTGCAGAAGAAGAATTAAAAGAAGCTGTCTTCGACTTTGATGGAGGGAAGACCCCAAGTCCAAATGGATTCACATTAGCTTTTTTCCAACAAAATTGGAAGGTTGTCAAAAAGGACATTCTAGCATGTATGAGGGAGTTCCATAAAGATGGAGTCATCAACAGGAAAATCAATGAGATATACATATGCCTTGTCCCTCAGAAAAAGGACTCTTTGAAAGTGGAAAACTTCAGGCTCATTAGCCTACCAACGAGCTTATACAAAATAATAGCTAAAGTATTAGCAAACCGGCTTCACACTGATGTCCACAAAACAGTTAGCGAATACTAACTAGCTTTTGGCAAGGATCGACAAATAACGGACTTGATTATGATTGCAAATGAAGTGGTTGAAGACTATAGGGTTTCTAAGAAAAAAGGCCTTCTGCTGAAAGTAGACATAGCAAAAGCGTATGATTCAGTAAGATGGAGCTTCCTTGATGCTATTATGCAAGGCAAAGGGTTTGGAGAAGTGTGGAGGAAGTGGATTTGGGGATGTCTGAAGACAATAAACTACTCTATATTTATAAATGGCAGACCAAGGGAAAAATTTAATGGATCTAGGGGGCTGCGACGAGGGGACCCTCTATCCCCATTTCTATTTACCCTGGTGGCAGATACTCTCACTAGAATTATGCAGAAAACTGCCCAAGTAGGAAAATTGGAAGACCTAACTGTTGGTAAGGAGAAAATTCAGGTTACCCACCTCTTTTTGCAGATGACTGCATTATATTCATGAAAAATGATGAGAAGGAGATTACAGCAGTCCAGAACGTTTTACATGCCTTCAGCTTCCTAACTGGAATGAGGATTAATGGAGCGAAGAGCCAATTGTTAGGCCTCAATACTAATGAAGATGAGGTTGTAGAGAAGGCGGCTATTTTGAGGGTCTCTCTTGGGAAATGGCCAATTACATACTTAAGGCTCCCGCTAGGTGGAAATCCCTACAAAGTGGGGTTTTGGGATCCAATGATACGTGCAATAGAACGAAGAATTGCAGGATGAAAAAGGAGTTACTTATCTAGAGGGGGAAAACTACTCCTCTTGCGTACGGTTTTGGAAGCTCTTCCCACATACTTCCTGTCAGTGTTCAGGATTCCAAGAACGGTTGCAACCTGCATTGAAAATCTGATGAGAAAGTTCTTATGGAATCATGAGAAATCAGAAAAAGGGCAAAGCATGGTTGGGTGGAAACAAGTTAGTCAAGAAATAAGTAGAGGGGGGTTAGGAGTAGGGGGAGTGATAAGAAGGAATCTAGCCTTGAGAGGAAAATGGCTGTGGAGGATGGTGGAGAAACCCAACACACTGTGGGCTAGAATTGTGCGCAGTATACATGGCTCAAAAGAATCTGGGACAGTTGCAAGTGTCAACAGTAAATGCAGTCACCGATCTCCCTAGAAAGATATATGCACAATATGATCGATTCAAATCTTGTGCAATGTGGCAGGTTGGAAAAGGAGACCTAGTCAGATTTTGGAGGGATAACTGGTGTGGTTAGAAGCCTCTAAGTGTAAAATATCCCAATGTCTACAGATTAAGCAAAAGAAAAAAGGCCACAGTCTCAGATATAAGAGTGAAATCCACAGTGGAAAGAAGGACACAATGGAATTGGAACCTCCATATAACCAGCAATGTGAATGAAACTACAGTGGAGGAACTGGGAGACCTGTTGTACACCCTAAATAACTTTCAGCCCAACAACAGCAGTGTAGAAGACAAGCCGTGCTGGACTCAAGATCAAAGCAGAAAATTCACAGTTAGATCATTCATGAAATATCTGAACACTGGATTGTACACTAATCTGCAACAAGCAGCTATGGACTTTATATGGACGGCAAAAGTGCAAATGAAGGCTAGAATCCTCATGTGGCTCATCTATCTGAAAAAATTGAAGACTGCTGAAACTTTACAGAAAAGATTCCCCCATCTTACTTTGAATCCGTCTATATGTATTCTTTGTAGGGATCACAAGGAGACGTCTCATCATCTGTTGGTAGATTGTAGAATGGTGAAAGCAGTATGGCAGCAATGGGGACAGGTTCATCCTGCCCTCATTCCTCCTGATTCCTAGTCCTTGTTTAGCATTCCAAGAAGGGGCATTGAAAGAAGTATCAGACCTTACTGGAAGGTGGTGGTTGCAGCTATATGGTACACAATCTGGGAAGAAAGAAATTCAAAACTATTCATGGAAAAATAGAAATCTGAAAGGATGGATATGGGAGCGTTCGAATATCTTATTTGCAACTTGGATATTTAGTACTAAACTAAGTTTAAAGTACTCTTTTGGAGAGTGGATGTGTAATGGGAATAGCATATTACACTCGTTGTAGCTCTTTCTTTTCTGTTTGTTTTGTATTCTGGATACCTCATCTAGCGAACTATGTTCCTTTCGCTTGTAATACTCTTTTATTATTAATATAATCCTAGTTTCTGTTTCAAAAAAAAAACACAATCATATAATTTAATTTTGTTGCTCATTTTCTATTTCATTTAAGTAAATAATTCTATTAATTAGTACACAAATAAAATTGCTTTTATAATAGAAACTAGAAATAATATTAATATTGATTGTAATGTAACGAAGTTACTCCCTCTTGAACTAGGTGTCCAAAGCGGAGCATTATAAGAAGTGTAAAGAGTAATTATGTCCCAAGTACAAGAAATCCAAGAAGTGAACAAAATTTAGGATCTCTCCCACACGAACTCCAAAGAATGATCTTTCCCTTTGAAAATCTTGTTGTTTCTTCCCAAAGCGTATACCATGTTGCCACGACCATGGTTTTCCAACAATGCTTTATTTGTTGAGCCGAGATGGATGGAATAACTTCAAAAGACCTTTTGACTTATTTGTACCATTTGATATTTTCATAAAAATTTAAATAATTTACTTATAATATTAATTGAAAATGTATTTATACTTTAATATATAAAGGACCTAATTCTAAATAAAAAGGGCCTATTGTATAGCCTTGCCCTGGGCCACCAAATAGTTAGGATTGACCCTGAACTTCTAAGTCACTATTTAGCCTCTAGATTGATCCCCATTTCCCTCATTATTCCCAAATCTTTTTGATATTTCTTTTGCCTATCACATTCATGACCTTCACACTAATAATTAGCATTGTCCCAAATTTTAATGTGCAATATAAAGTGGTTGCTACTAGCGCATATTCATTCAATGAACAATAGATTCAATGAAAATGACCATGTTATGCCTCACATTCGTCCGAGTTGTAGCCAACGAAATTCTTTCAAGAAATTGCATACCCATGCCTTTGACCTATCTATTGCAGTGTTGTCAAGGCGATAAGGCATTTTAAGACGATAAGCCTCCATAATGCGAGGCGAGACCTAGGTGGGACCTAGGCGGGGCCTAGGTGGTTCTTAAAATAATTATTTAAAAGGTCCCTGAAGAATTATTTAATTATTTATTGGTCTCTTACTCGATATATATATACATAAATTTCCCTGAAGAATTGTTTAATATTTTTTTTACAATTTTATTAATTTATATTTTACATTTAATTAATTAATGATATATAAATTATAAAATTATAAACAATGACATATTAGATAATACATTATGATAAATTCATGATCATCATAAGTTCAAATACTTCATATTCATAATATTCCAAAAAGAAGAGCTAATTGCGAGAGAGAGAGAGAGAGAGAGAGACGCAAAAAGAGAGACAGAAGAGAGACTAGATAAAAAGAGAGAGAAGAGAGACGTAGAAAGATAGAGAGGAAGAAAGCAAATAGAGAGAGGGAGGGACGCAGAAAGAGAGAGAGGGAGAGATGCAAAAAGAGAGAGAGAGGTAGAGCAGAGAGAGCGGGAGAGCAAAGAGAGTGGGAGAGACGCAGAAAGAGAGGAGAGAGAAGGAGAGAGCCGAGAGAAAGGGAGAGAGACGCACAGTGAGATAGAGAGAGTCGTCGGAGTCGCTCACCGAAAAAAAACGTCGAAATTGCTAGCCGAAGTGTCAGAGAATATCACCAAAGTCTCAGAGATGATAGTTGGAGTTGGTTCGAGTTGTTTGACTTTGAGAGGTTTAAAAACAGAGTTATTAGATTTAGGTTAAAAATTAAAAAATAAATAATTAATAAAAAGTCCTTTTTTAAAATTTATATAGAAGCCCTCCTAGCACCTAGACAGTGGCCTAGGCGTTGAGGGGGCTTGGACGCCTAGGCGACGCCTTGACAACATTGATCTATTGTAAGATCTAATCCATATTTATTTGATCCTACATACATGGTATGAAAATTAGCGAAAGTTCATTGAAATTAGCCAAATTAATTAGATAATTTGGACAATCAAAGCGAAGTTCACATATAATTATAAAATTACAAAATTTCATCGAAATCTCCAAAAAATCGGCAAAGTTCACTTAAAATTGAAGTTTTGGCGATTTTTGTAGAAAAAAATTGTATAAAAGTCGTGAAAACGAACATTTTAAATGAAAGAATTTATGTGGTGCACAAAATTTCTTCTGTATAATTATAGAGATTGTATAAAAAATAAATAAATAAATTTAAGGCGAGATATGTATAACTGGTGAGTGGTTATCCAACAGAAGAAGAACAAGTTGTAACTTGAAGAAGAGATGATAGAGAGAACACAGATAAGAGAAAAATAAGCTAAAAGCCTAAGAGGAAAGACGTTAAGAAAAGAAAGAGAAAAGA
The DNA here is from genome assembly GCA_030144865.1 of Tinospora cordifolia. NCBI lineage: Eukaryota > Viridiplantae > Streptophyta > Magnoliopsida > Ranunculales > Menispermaceae > Tinospora > Tinospora cordifolia. The sequence goes on from JAJIYU010003929.1 coordinate 21,913, forward strand.
AAACCAGGGTTTATGTTTGCAAGACCATTAAGGTTTGACGATAATTTTTTTTTATTTCTTTCTTTTTTCTAATAATTTTAGGTTAACATGTGCAATGTGCATAAAGTATTGTTAATGTTAAAATACATGTTCGAAACCATTATGTGTATACTTTTATATGTAGAATGTATTTATTATCTTTGTTTTTAGTATTTTTAATAGAAATTGTCCATATTTTAGCATTTACCTAGTATTTTTTTTTAATTTTTCTAAGTTGGTAAATTTTTCAAATTTCTCGAAAACTTTCAATTAATCGTAATTTTCAAAGGTCAAAGTTTGGTTGAAGTCAAGTTTTTTGTTCCTTGGCTGTCGACTTTCAGAATGTCAAGGAAGGTCATTGGTATAATTGAAAGAGACATGAGGGATTTTCTATGAAAACAAGAAGAGCACAAGAGGGGTCAAAATCTGGTGAAATGGGAACAGGTTTGCAAAGATATGAAACAAGAGGGTCTTGGTATAGGCAACATGATAAGGAGGAAGATACCATTGAGAGGAAAATGGTTGTGGCGCATTCGAGAGACGCCAGGGATGATGTGGGCAAAAGTAGTAAGTATACATTGGTCAAAAGCTCATGGGAGGGAAGCTGGACTTAACAAAAAAAAGCAGTTACAGATCCCCTTGAAAGGATATATACAGCATATATACCAGATTTCGGCCCCACACAAAATAGAAAACAATGTAAATTTCTAGGAAAATATTTGGTGCGGAACGGATAGTTTAGAAGACATGTTTCCTAATGTGCATAGAATATCCAGCGAACACGACGCTCCAAAATCTGATTTCCTGACATGCAGCATTATGGAAGATCTGATTCATTGGGGGTGGAATCTCCACCTATATAGGAATATAGGAGATGGCCACATGGACGAACTTAGTGAGCTGCTGAATAAATTACACAGATTTCAACTAGGAACTACAATTGAAGATGATCGACCCATGAAGAGTGGAGAGGCAAGCAAAAGGTTCTCAGTTAAGTCTTTCATGGAAAAGTTAACTGCAGAAAATACAAATCAGCAGGCCCTTTCAACATATTTTATTTGGAAGATAAAATCCCCTATGAAACCTAGAATTCCAACATAGTTGATCAGCTTAAACAAGTTAAATACTGCAAAAAATCTTCAAAAAAGATTTTCCAACCACACTATAAACCCATCAATATGTTTCTTATGCAGGAACAACTTGGAAACCACCCATCATGTGTTCGCAGAGTGTGGTATGGTGCAGCACATTTGAAGACAATGGGAGCAATAAACACAGAAGCATAGCTCCTCCTTCGGTGGATAACATGTTTCAAGTTTCAGCCAATGTCTCATCATCCAAGATTCAACAATACTGGAAAATCATTTTGCTAGTTGTTTGTTATAGTATTTGGGAAGAAAGAAATGCTAGAGTTTTTTTTTTGGAAGAATTTAAGTCAGAACAGATAATATGAGAGAGATATAACATTTTGTTCACTACATAGATCTTTAGTGCTAAATTAGGGAAGGGTTACAAATTTAGGGATTGGCTTTGTGACGGGGGAAACATTCTCCAATATTTATAGTATGTAACTTCTGCTCAAATATCTCATCTGGCAACCTATGTACTTATTTTAGTTATTAATATAATAGTTTCTGTTTCTTTAAAAAAAAAAAAACAACAACAACAACAACAGCAACTTATTCCCACGTTCCAATTAAAGGTTACCACCAATGTCACAATCTTCCCATTAGTAAATTGATTAGGTTCTAGACAATGAAATTGTCTCATTATTTGCTCCTCTCAAAGAATTACCCTCATTCTGATGCTCCTCAGATTATTGAGAAGTTCTTTGGCCACGACCCCAATCTTTTAGATGCGAAATCATCATCACTCATCAAAATCAGGTTCTTTCAAGTAAGGAGGAATTAATGCGCTAATCCCAATTACCAAACCCTACTATCTACAATGGTCGTCATTACAAATTTAATCAATATAGAGATTTTTTTTTTCCTTTCATGATTATTTTAACTAATTAAATTAGCAAACTGTTGGGGATTTATCAATTATTATTATCTTAGTTACTTATTTATTTTGATGAGTTTTATCTTAGAAGTTTATTGGGCTTGAGGCAACCAATCAAAGTTTTCTTTGAGTGTGCACCTAAGTTCAAATCAAGAACTACACATAACATAATGATAAGAGTTGTGCAACAATACCTACCTACCATCCATAAGTTAGAACTAGTCAAAACACTTGCTCTACAAAGATTGTATCAACTGAAATGTAACATAGGTTTCACATAGTTCTTGATCAAAATAAATAACTTAATAAAAGAGTAGGTCACATGTTGTTTCTCAGCAATCGAGTAACAACTTCTTAGCAATGACTAAAACAGGTCACAAAATGATTCACCAACAAGCCATATATAATAGGAAATCAAGCATCATTATGAATTCTCTTTGAAATTGCTTCATAAAAAAAGACCATCAAATACTTCACAAAAAGAAAAAAAGAAATAAACAAATAAATCCACATTCCTCCATACAATATCTTTTTCAAAACAGAAATAGTGTTGTATATATTGATATTAGAAAGTAAAAAAGTTGAACACTGAGTCTGAGGTATCAATCTATAAATTCCCCATAGCTATACGGGTGCATCCCGCCCCTTCAACCATTCAGATTTTGGATAATCTCTAGGAAAATTTACAATTGCTCACCCAAAAAGAGACCAAGAAAAATGACATGTCCCTGCAAATGGAGACAAGAAACCTAATCAAAAATTTAAGTGTTCCTCATCTTCCAAAAAGATCATATCACATCTGCCAGCTGAGCAAATAATGACCCAATGATAAAAACACCCATTACGAACACTCTCAAGGAAAGGAAAAGTACTAAACTGATCATACATTGATGTTTGGATGGCACAAATGGGAAATGAACCACCTTTGCCAAAGCTCCAAAGCAAAAGAGCACTACTCAAATAGATGCTTGGCAGACTCCCTATTAAGCTTACACAAGCAACACCAATGAGGATACAGACATTTAGAGATCTAGATTACAATAAATCATCCACGTGACATTGCAAAAGGCAAAAGGGACCCAAGTAATTCTTCTTTTTTATAAAACTGGAATTATAGCTAGGAAAGGTGGGCAAGGAGGTGTCATTAAGAAGAACATAAAAGATAGATTTAGTGGAAAATATCCTCAAGGGGTCCATTGCCATGATATCCTATCAACATCATCCAATAGAGCAAAACCCGCAAGCAAAGTTAGGATAATTTTCATTTCTAAGGACAAACAAGAGGAATACGATGACCCAATGTGGAGGCTCCAACCCATGACTACCACATCAGCAAGCAAGAACCAAAAAATAGAAATTGGCAGCTTAAGAGCTGAGGATATATAAAGCCTAGAAAAATGTTACACAAAACATTAGCCTTGCACGACATATCCTCCTCCCAACCCACCCCCCCCCCCCCCCCCCCCCCCCCCCCCCCCACCCCACCAAAAAAAAAAAAGAACGAGAGAAAAGAGGAAACACAAACAACCACCA
>JAJIYU010003930.1:0-25444 GCA_030144865.1 Tinospora cordifolia
ATCTAACTCAACCCACGAATGCCCCTAGGGTAAATACTTTTACGACAAAACTATCGTATTCATCATTATAAAATAAATACATCTAAAATATGCATTAACTATTTATTAAATAAATAGTGAAATAAAAATAAATATTACAGTCATATAGAAAAATATAACTATAATAGTTAAAAATAATAATCAAAATCTGATGTCATTTATTCTTTGAACTTATTAACTATAAAAGAATGCCTTGAACTCGGTCCAAAATAAAGGAAGAAGGGCCAAATAGCGCTTGAGGCCTAAAGCTGCTTAATGCCATCAGTGGTTAAGCAAAAGTTGCTAGGCCCAAAATCTCATTAACTATATGTGCTCTATGCTTTTTTTTCATTAACAATTGTAACTGAAATAGACAAATAAACAACTATGCACTGACACTAGACTAAATTATGCATTCGCGAGACGTTATTCTTTCGAAATGTGTTGCCAAGAGCGCGAGGGTACCCCTCTGAGGTCAAAGTCTTTCCTTTCAAATGACAACTGACTCTTTCAACTGTGGAGGGCATTGCACCAAACCAAAATTCATATTGCCCTTTTATACGTTTTTATAAAAACTATTTTTTTTTTCTCTTTTTGTCAATGAATAACTATTGCATAAATAACCAAAACAGAAAGTGTATATCACTCACTTTTACCAAAAAGTGGTTAATAAAGTAAGGTAAAATTTCTGCTAATATATATAAGAAAAAAAAAAGACACAAAAGAAAATCTCTCACTAGATGGCTTCGAAAAATATCCAAAAGGAAGAAGGGTTTAACATGTGTCACACCACCTCTTTCCCTCCTTAGTCTACGAGACTATGACTAACAAAGATAGACTTTGAGAAAACTATCACATGGGCACTACCTCCAACAAAATATTACAGCTCACTAAGAATTGATTGTTCATCTGCTTGTTCTTTTTAAATTTTCAAGCTCCAACCAATTTTCTGCCAATTTGACAACGCCACATCGTCACATAATACCCACCCAAACACCAGCTTTACCAGAAGACTAATCCCAACATGAATTCCAATTTCATAGAGGGAAAACTAATTAAGAAAGGTCATAGAGATAGTCTTGTTCACATCTGAACGCACTAAAACAGTTGAGGAGCAACGTTCTGCAACTAGGTTCTGAACTTTGAGCACATCTCAACAGGCGATTGCCAATGTAAGAAAGCCCATGACTTCACTAATGAAGAGCCTCTGAAGTATGAACAATCGTTACTCATGGGTGAAACAATGCAAATGGATCTGGAGTATTCACATTAAAAAAAAAAAATATCAACAATACAAAATCTTTCACATAATTGTCACAGAAGAGGACAAAATGGGTCCACTAAAAGCCCTCTCTTCGACAATTGTTTTTTTGATTGTAGGAAGCCATTGCCACATTTTCATAGGAAACGTCTAATTTTATTAGAACATTCAGTATCTAAAAAATATACTGCCAAGACCTATAGATATCATGGCATACATGGTGTAGTTTGAAGCTATCTCAGCCCGCACTATTAATCTAATCTCATATGAATATGTTAAATTGCTTCTTTTCAAGCCTTTGCGATGATATACAAGATATACAAGATGAGTCATTTCTTCTTGAGCCACAGTCCCTTCATGAGGCAATGGGCATTGCTAAGCTTGTAAAAGACAAATTTGCAAACCATCGTTTTTCTTCATCTAAACTTGCTGCGCATAAGGTAATTAGACCTTCAACCATTGCTACTCAATTATTGCCATATGCACAGGTTGGATTTGTTGGAATAAACAGGCGATTGATGAAGATTTCAAAATATGTCTCAAAGTGAAGATGACAAATACAACAAAATAAATGCAATAGATTGAGGCTAGAATTTTACTCTATCTCTTTAAAACAATAGTGTCCCATTTAGGTACTTAGGTATAAGACACTTGTCTTGCATGATACAGCAATCTCATTTTAAATGATTGTAACACTTCATATCAATAAAATAGTTGGATCAAAATTGACATACTCAACTCACAAATAATACAAAATGCTTATAAGAGCTTAGAAAAAGTCGAAGAATAGGGTTCCCTACTTATAGTGATTGCAAGGCTAATCGTGATACCTATTCATACACGTTAGATTACATCTTTGGCCTCTAGATGTGATTCGATGATGTCGATCAATGCATCTTATTAGACACCGTAGGATTATGCCATTTAGATTTTGGTCATGATTTGACAGTTCTGATCGTGGCACTTTGTTCACGCTTTGTTGGATCGTATGCATCCAATCAGATGTCATTCTACGGTCTTGATCGACGCACTAGTTTATGTGCTGTCAGATGTAGATTCATTGAACCATGATCTCGTACCTCGACCCACGAGTCATAAAGTTTGGACATTTCTGATCCAAACTCCATCAACACGATCTCAATCATCTGATCAACCTCGATCTCGAAAAATTCAAAGCTCCCTACCTCATCACGAAGTGCAAAGTGTTGTGTGACCAACGTGACCTAAGATCATTCTAAATAAATATCCAATATATGTGTATATATATATATGTATATATGGTTTATTAAAGAAAAAAGAATCCGGAGAAAGAGAGAAACAATAAATGAAATAAGAATAGGTGAAGGAATTTGAAAAAAAAAAAGAGAAAGAAAGAGGATATATATTTAAGAACAACTGAAGATGTAGAAACGAAGAAAGTGAGATAGGCTGGTAGAAGAAGGATGCAAGAGAAGGCGGATGATACGCGAAAGCAAAAGATGAAAACAAAAGATGAAAAAGGACAAAAAAGTCAAAGGATAAGAAGAAGGAAAATGACGTGAGAGATTAGGCTTACGAGGAAAGGACGCAGAGAGAAACAATCTGAGAAAGTAAGGGAAGATGTGAAAAAAAAAAGCTAGTAATACTAAATATTGGTGATACAATAATATGTATTAATAAATGATTAATATATTACAAGTACCATTAAAAACTGATACTACAAGTATTTTGTTATAAGTTGGTGCAATATTAGAAAGAAAATAAATGATTAATACAAATGAAATAAAAAAAGAAACCTATATAACAAATGAAATAAAGTCGATACTAGTCAATCGACCCACACATTAAATAATTAATTTTGACAACATATGTCAATACTATTTATTTATTTAAAGTTGAAAGTTAAAATTTTTCTCAAATAAAAAAAATAAAATGTGATTTTTTCCTCCCAATAAAGAGTTGAACAAACTCTAATAATTAATGTTTAGCTTTCAATATTAATATTAGTGCTTAGAAACGTTAGTTGAGTTTCTAATATCACTATTAAAAACTTTAAGTAATAGCTAGTTCTCTTAACGTGTCTACATATTTAATCATATTTAATCATTTGCAATATAGAAATTAATGAAGTTTTTATTTGGCAATAAAGAAATACGTAATAATATTTGTTTAGATTTCTTTTATTGACAAATTTTTTTAAAAAATATAGTTACTAGTAAAATAATGTTAGAAAATAATAATAATTATATCTTCAATTTCTGAAAAAGCATATTTATAGATAATAAAGTACTCAAAGAATAAGCTTGATTTCCTCTCATGCACTGCCTCTGAAACCCTTCTTAGGCTTATGGTTACATACACCATGTGATTGAGCTCCTCCTCCTTTTCCTCTTTTGTAAGCTTCTAGTCTTTTTCTTCTGCCATTTTCCATTTTTATGGCGCACTTCTCACCTCTTCCTACTTGCTTCTGTTCCTCTGTAGTTGCTCTCGTCCTCACCTCCATCTCCTCCTGCCCTATCTTCTAGTGCTGACAACCCTCTCCATTAGAAGTTTTTATCTACTAGCGGCAATGATTGTCGTGATTTTCTTACGTGCTTTGTTTTGGTTCTTCAGTTTTATTGTTGTTTTGTTTAGTATGTTATTGAGCCCTTGGTTCAATATATACATATATATATATATATATATATTGTTGTTGTGCCGAATAAATTAAGATGAGCCTCTCTATTTTTTTAAGGCGGGATCTTCTCCGCGAAATTTTGTATTTGACAAAAATAGGAAAAAATCAATAAGATCATTTTACATAATCTGAATCTTTATTATAACTTAGAAAGCCAAGCCAAGGTAGAGGGAAGTGAAAAAGTCTTAAGCGCCCCTTTCAGGCTAAGTCTCTGCCCAGTACCTCTTTTCTTCCCATAGTCAGAAACCCAGAATGAACCCCATAAGAAACTAGATTCGAATGAAAAAAAACCCGACACTAGGGTCGAATTCCTGCCCTAATTGATCCCAGATGTCATCTCATCTATATCTGCCCCCGTACAAGTGTTAAGGCAGATGCCATGATCAATGTTTTTTCTAGAAGAAGAGCCACAAATGAAATCTAATTAACCATTTAATCAAGGCCCAAGTTTGATGGAGCTCTTCAATCTTCAATGAAGCAGAAAAAAGTAAAGCATGGAGAAAAGCTACCCAGGCGATCCGCCGGCCACCTTTTCTTTTTGTCTTTTTGTAGCCTGCCTGCGCCTCCATTATATCTATATTCTAGAGTTCAGCCATTTGATGATGTCGTTCGCAACAGTTTCTCGTTCAAGTTCAAAGAGAAGATCATGCAAAAGATTTGGATAGAGTTTGATGGATTTGTCAATTGAGGATGCTTCTTCATACAATTTCATTGAAGCTTCAGGGTCAGTAACGGCATCATCAGAACCATGGAGAACAAGAAATGGTACCTTTAGATTGCTCAAATGCTGCTGCAAGTAAGAAGAGATACGGAGAATTTCTGAGCCAGTCCTAACCCTGATGGAACCAGTGTATACAAGCGGGTCTGAGTATTTGGCAACTAGAGCATCTGGATCTCGCGAAACGATTATTCCATTCTTGTTTGCTGCACTGAGTTGATATCTCGGAAACAACAATGACACAATTGGTGCTAGCATCTAAAAAGAACAGATGTTACAGATGACCATGGTTGAAAAGGCAAGGAGTAACTTAATGACATAACGTAGTTTAAGCCAACAAAAACCTTTGAGACTAACAACGAGAACAACATCAAATTAAGCACGTTCTTACCCCAAAGATGGGATGCGATGGCTGTACTCGCACTGCAGGTGAAGTCAATACGACGCCTTCTATTAGCCCTTCAAGTTCTGGGTCCAGCATTGCCTTTAAAAGTACATTAGAACTTGGAAGGGGTCAGGTAATGGGGAAAGCAACACTTTCAATTGGAAGTGGAAACAGATTAACAGTATTGCGAAGAAAATAAAAAGCATTCATCAAAAAACAAAACTTACTTTTAGGATAATGGCTGCACCCGTTGAGTGTCCAAAGCAAAAACATGGAAGCCCTGAGTTTTCTTTTAAAATGTTCTTAAGAAATGCTTTCTGCAAATATGCATGGCACATAGCATAAATTGTTCAGTTGTGTAAGTGAAGTCTTCAGAAGAAGAAAATAAAAGTGATGTGAGAGACACTACCAAATCGTTGGCAACATCATAGAGAGAATGAACATATGCATGCAACCCATCACTTCCTCCATGTCCTGGGTGAAAGAAGAATTCCATTGGATTATACCAAACAAAAAGTGATAATTTCATAATACTAAGCCAAGTTTAAGTGAAGGCAACTGAACTATCATGAGGTCTGTTTGTTTAAACACATGAAGGTACCAATGACCAGTCTGCAAGTTCCATCTAGTGTAATTAAAATCTTGCCTAGCTACTAATATTAACCTGCACGAATTATGTAGTGTACATCTCAAACCTTCAACTCAAGTAACTTGAGTCAAAGCTAACACAGTTAGAAATGTATTAAAAGACAAAAAGGTTCAGATTTTACATAAAATGGTTAAGAATCAAATAAGACAATCTACAGATCAGAGATCATCCCGTTTTTTGTCGACATGTAGCTAAGATTCAATCAAGGCTAATGAATGATGCATCGCAATTATGAGGGCCTATTTATACAACAACAGAGGAGATTCTTGAAGACAGTTGTCGTGACAAACTATCAACAACTCTATAAGACCAACTAATTACCTGAAACTAACTGTGACTAATAACTGGAGACGGTTCACTTTAGTTTTACTGTCCTCTGAAAATAGATAATGAAAATTCATGGTGTAAAGCCTTACAAATAATAGGTGTTAGCTTGTATTTAAGATGGCGAAGGCAAGGTCTGCACAAATAATAGGTGTAGGTGGCATAAGAGAGTTTACCCATCATCTGAAAGCAAACCTTTGTGGCCACCACACAAGTTTGATAAGGCTACATGACTTTTAATTGGCCTCTTGTACCGCTATTCAACTTCAACAACAAAACTCAAACAAAAGTAACACGAAACGTGGATTCTAGGACTCAGAATTCTAATTGAACCATATAATTTTTGGTTCTTAAACTATTTCATGAGATCCATATCGTTATTCATATATTCATGAACCCCAAATGGCAATATATATTATCACAAAGCTCTCTATGGATTCATTTGTCACTGATCAGCAATTCATTCATATCTATCCCATTTGAACTCCTTTCAGTGACCGAACTCACATTTTAAGAAACTTTTCTCACATTTCAGAAGCCTTCATGCTGCTGCATCCACATCTTAATTATTACATACAACACTGATTTTACATTAACAATTCAAACCATCAACATTGTGTCTTGATGGCAGATTTACAGCACAAAATGTAAATTTTCTTAGATTTTGGGTTTTCTTCTTCGTTCTTAAATCCTACATTAAACTTCAAAAATTATAGATGAAGATTTAGTAAGCTTTCAGAAGAAATACTAAGGAAAGATTACAAGGAATGATTACTTGAAACTGTCTAGAGAGAGTTGGCTACATGCATCTGGGTTGTAAGAATACATTAAGAAAGTGGAGTCAAAGCAGCTCCGGGATTATATGGTTTGAGCTGAGTAAAAGTATTAGGCATTTAAGGATATTTTCAAGAAAAAGTTGGGTGGGGGGAGTCACAAGAAGAAGCATAAGAGAAGAGAGCTGCAAAAATTTGATGTCTCTTGAACTTCAGCGTCACATTATAATTTGCAGTTTACATGGATGAAAAATGCATAATCCTCTTGCAATTATACCAAATTCAAGCAACCAGCCTAACAATGAATTAAGAGGCAAGCTATATCCCAAACTTCTTCGGTTGTCACATTTCAGACATTTTGCTAAGAAAAATTACAAAAGGTCGAAATTAAACAATTAAGTTCAAGGGACAGTGTTGTTAGATAAACCTTCAAAACAATTAAAATACACACACATACCAAATAGATCAATGTGGAACAAGTAATGACTCACAAAATTGCAGACTAAATGCTTCTCTAGTCTCAGGCTCTGAAATATTCTATAAATATCATAATTTAGTAACTAGTAATAAACATAAAATGAAAGGAAATGTGCAACAACATATCAATCAGTTCGCTAATTTCAGTAGCATCAACATGCAGCTGCACACAGAGAGTTAACTACACATTAAAAGTAATCATAAGCAGCAAGAATTGAAGGGAAAAACTATTGATCTCACCGATCCAGTCCATCCCATAAACTTTATATCCATTGGCATTAAGTTTCTTCGCAAAGTCACTGTATCTCCCACTGTGACATATTTCAGCTTTAGCAAAGTTGAATATTTTAAGAATTTAATTTAACTTAGTATTGAAGCTCACCCACCTGTGCTCATTCAGGCCATGTAAAATAACCACCAGTCCCCTGCACATCAAAGACGTATTTATGAATAACAACGAGAGTACTATTGTATGATGACAAAAACAATTTAGTAAAGAAATGAACAAAGACAATTCAATTAGGAATTTCAGATACTTGGAGAAACATTATGAGTTATAGAATTTTCTGATGCCTGTATTCCAGCAGTATAGCTAAGATTTAAGAGCAGAATCCACACTCTTAATGTAGAACACAAATCTTATGCAAACATTTGATGAAGAAAACAATACTGTGGTGGAATCACTAAATTACCTTTTTTTAATTTGCTGACAACTCAACATTAACAAGAAGCTCTTGGAGTTAAAAACACAAGGATAAATAATATTAAAATATGGCGATGATTGTAAATAAAACCTCTTGGGAAAAACACACAGTTATACCCAATGGACAAATATAAAAATTTCATTCAGGAATGTTCAAATAAGAATCAATTGGGACTATCCATCACATTTTGGACACTATCTTCTTGGTTGCTGAAAGTAATAGATTTTAAGAACATTGTTTATAAGAAAGGTAAATCAATTAAAATTAGGGGTGTTCATAGTTATGGTTTGGTTTAGTTTTTACTAAAAACCAAAACCGAACAAAATTAAGTTTAGTTTAAGTCTTTTTATAACCTGAAACCTAACCAAACTCCTACACAAATCGAACCAAACTAAACCAAACCAAATTTGTTTAATTTGGTTCAGTTTGAGTTAATCGAGTTGCTCGTCGACTTTATAGTTATAAATCTTATGATTAAGATAACTTTACCTTTCTAAAATACATTTAATCTTTTGAAAAATATTACATCTAATTCTATCACTAAAATTAAAACAGGAAGTACATTTATAATCATTAAGTTTTTTAATCAAAACCTTTTCTTTAAATGATTTTTTTATGTACTTGCAAGACTCCAATTATAAATATTGAGTAGCTAAACACGGATAAATTAATCGCTATCAGTACGCTTAAAAAATATCAATCATGCTCTTACATTTACCCTCATACTCTTTTAAGATTTAAAATACATACTCTACACGTATTGTCCCCCTTAGGACAGATTTTAGCACTAACATAGAGTTTCTAAAACGGTGTGCCAATCAAAAAGTCCATCGATATAGGACGACGACGAAGAAGATCCAAGGATCATTTTATGGCATCCCGCCACAACAACTGAAATTGACTGTAGCATGGCCAGTTGCAAGGTAGCGTTACCGATGCCATCAAACAAATTCTTCTCCGTATAGGAGAATAGCATCTGTGCCACCACACCCCATGCCATGCATATATAGTATGAGAAAGGTGCTGAAGATAAAACAACTGTGAGGAAAGATCAGAGATATAACCAAAGCTAACTTGAAGGTAGGCTGAAAAGAAAAAGACGTAAGAATCAAAAGGCACTGAAAAGTTGAAAATTTTGACCGTCTACTTTATACTCCAATATACATACTTCCAAAACCAACAAAAACAAAAAGCGAATTACTTTTGTCGTCATCCCTTTGGGCAGTAAAAAGTTAAAGACAAAAGTAGTAACATGAAGTAAAAAAGTATGGAGATCAACCTTGAAGCTAGTATTGAGACACAACTGTGTTACATAATAATATAATTAGCATCAGCATGCAGGGCCCTAAAAGACATTTGACTCAAGGCTAGTGGTCCCATTGCAATTCTGCTGAGCCCTACACCCCGATGAACATATTCTAGTAAAGGACAATGTAACAAATCATAAATAGTACGAAAAAAATGATTCACAGATAAAGCAGAGGACAAAAAATATAATATAAAATGAGCAATAGCATTATAGGTTAGACAACATTTTTCATTTTTTATCAAGAATCACAGAAATCAAGGGAAAATCAATCACGACTTTATCTTTGCTCGAAATATGATTTTCGGATAATACCATAGACGATAAAAACAAAAAGAATTTGCTCCGGATTGTTTATTCGTTGTGACATGCAGACAAATCTATTAACGAATAAATACACCTAACGTTCCTCGGTCGAACAGATAGATTGTAGAAACAGATGGAAGGAAATGCCATTAAATAATGAAACCAATTTAGCGTTATTATTAGTATTATTATTTATTTTACAAATTATAGCAAGAACAAGACTTAATAAATTATATGCTAACCTGACATTAATGGAGGAGGCGGACACAGGTGTCCACGATTGCGTGAACAAGGTTTCGCCCTTGGAATTAACGAACAGAGAAACTTCCCTAACCGACATGCGATCGTCGTCTTGTGTTGCGCGACGTATAGCGAGAGCTCGCCGAGCGGCGACATCGGAGTCGCCGGAGACCAATAAATTATTATTATTATTATTTTTACTATTATTATGATTTGATCTCCGAGGAACCATCGCGGCTGGGACTCGCAAGACCGGAGACTTACGATGAGATCTGACGGAATCTTGAAGCTTATTCTCAATCTCCTTAGAAGATTTCTCAGCCAAAATCACGGAGGCAGATGACGGAGAAGCGACACTACTACTAATGTTGGTAGCTCGTCCTCTGAAGGGAGCGAGAAGAAGCAGCAACATGGCTTTGAGGAGCAAAAACAGGGCTCTCAAAGCGCGTAAAGAGAGAAGCGCATTTACGCGGCCGCTGGCGCCGGATGTGAGAAGCAGAGAAGACGGAGACGAAGACGAAGCCGAAGCCTCCGTTAGCTTGATTGCGGTGGACTCCATGATGATGACGGCGATGATCGATCTCAATCTCAGTCTGTTCTGAATAAGAACAGATCATGGAGATCACAACGGGTGGAAGAATCCAAGAAAACAAACCTTTTAACTGATATCAAAATATGCGTTGTCGTCGTTGGAATTCAATGCGAGGGACAAAAGAGAGATTTGCTATTTATAGAGAGAGAGAGAGAGAGACAGAGAGAGGAGAACCGACGATTTTATTTTTCAGAGACTATAATAAGAATGGATGAATACGAATAATATAATATATGATGGAGCACGGTGTCTATCTGATTTTGTTCTGAAACTCCGTAAGCAAGAGGAGAGACGGGACAAGAAATGGGAGCCGCTAGAAGGATCTTTTAATTTGGACCATTATGTATCTGACACGTGTAAAGTTCGAAGTAGGGCTTGTGTACGGATGAGACACGTGGAGGAGATGCGGCGACTCCATGCGTGAAAAATGTATCGTAACTGATTTGAGTGGGGTTTTTATGTTGGGAGGAGGGAAAGGGATGCACGTCTATTTCCTCTTCTTCGTTTGCCAACGGATGCGTTCATTTCTGGATGGACCAGTGGTTGAGATGGCCCTATAATTAGTTAGTTGAGGTGCGCACTTGCCAATGTGCTTCACATTTACAAGTTGACGATCATAGGCTGATGCCTTCTGGTTTATATCAACGGTGTGGATTTGTTGATGGCGAACAGTCTTGCTTTATCACTGCTGTTGTGGCTTTATTAACTTCTTCGAATAAATGACAGTAGTTCTTTTTTTATCACAATCAGCTATGTTCAAAGAGCTCCAAAAGTTGGTTTGCGCTAACCCTATAACTAATGACTGGGATTTGCTATTTACCACGTGCTTCACGTGGATAAATTAACAAGTCCTGGGCCAGGCCGATTCTCGTGGTGATCAAAAACCAATTTCCAAAAACGAACAAAATTGGTTTTCGAAAATATCCAAAGAATAATCGTCGCTTTGAAAACTTTGAAAACTGCAAAACAAAAAAATCAAAAACCGTTTTTATATGTAGAGGAAAGGGCTGATTTTATCTCCATACGCCTAATTCTACATTCCAAAAGTAGTAACTAAAATCCAAACATCATTTTTGCCCGAAATAGTAAGTTGTAGAACATAAACCAAACATTAATTATTATATACACAGATCAAACACCTCAAAATTAAAAAAAAAAAAAACTGAATTTGTTTGCTTCTGCGTATGTGTGCACGCAGAAACTGCCTATTTCCAATCTCCAGAAGCCAAGTAATCAAAGAATTGAAGTATCAGCTCGAAAGAAAGCACAAAACCAAATGGCATCCATCGATCACTAAGGAAAGGATATTGATTCACTCCTGCCGAATGTAAGGGGAGGAGCTCACCTCTGTGCTGTAAAATGATTCATCTCCACCAACCATGTACATGTTTTCTTCCTTTGCTTCCTCCCATTTCAATACCTCCCTTATGTACTTGAATGCTTCATCAACAGTGTTACGTTCACGAGACTGAATCTGCCATACAAATAGCTTTCTGCCACTGATGGAGGCATACAGATCCTTGAATTTGACTGCTATATAGTAGTATGCCTGGTGAGCAAGTGACTGGTTGTTATGATGAGGCCTCACTGGGCTGAAGTCCCCAAACCATTCGCAAACTGACAAGGGAACACGATCAATCTTCTCTTCCAATGCATCATATTTGTTGAGGAGGAGAACAAATGGGGTTTCCCTGAAACATGGGTGTCTCACCACACTCTCAAAAAGATTCCTGCTGGCTAGCATTTTGTTGCATGGTACACCATTGCCACCTTCCACCCACATTTGGTCGTAATCACTGAGGGAAACACAGAAGACAACAGCTCGAACATCCTCAAACATCTCCAGCCATTTGCACCCATCATTCAGTCTTTTAGTATTTAATCGTATCAGCTGGAATCTGCAATCCAAGGAAGATTAGCAACGGAAGATGTAGGAAAATTCAGATAGAAGTTATGAGGAGTGTTAATTTGTGTTAATTTTACTTGGTCGGAGGTGGTGGGCAGTCTGAGTTTTCGTTGTATATATCCGCTGTTGGACTTAGGTCATCTAGCAAGAATTCAGTGAAGGCAAGACCATTGCTTTGGGTGACTCCTTCAGCATATAAGATGTCTTTCTCAGAAGGTTCATACTCATTGCTTGATATCTCAATAGCCTGCAAATCAGATGCAAGTCATTTCATAATTACCAACCATCAATAAATGGTGTTCAAGAGTTTTTGATACCATAACAGAAACAGGAGTCAGATGTGTTGCATCCATATAAAAAGAGAATGCTTCACTTCAGATTAGTTCTCCAGTCAAGATATATTTAGAAGGGGAGAAGTCCCTTATGAACATTTATTTTTGAGTATTAAGATCATTATACAAAAACTAGTTTTGCCCCCTCACAAAGCAAATTGCTCACAGACAATGTTTCTTCTAGTCCAAATTTTTACCAATCCTATCTCCAAGTTAGGTCCCAAATTCCAGCACTTCAAGCGTGACTGTGCATGTGAACGATATATATATATATATATATATCTTCCACAACTGGCATGAATTGAATTAGATATTTTCACTTCAAGGAAATGGCAAGTTTTCACTGTATCTGACATCCAAGGGAAGTCTATAAATTTCAATAGTGTGGATGGAAGGTCCACTCCTTGTTAACTTCATCAATCAAAGTTGAACTTCCTTGGAAAATCTAAATTATAACATTTATCTAACAACCTAGCAAAGCCAGGTAAGGCTGGGTGCAATAGACCCAAATATGGTCTGACCCTTCATCAAAACCCAAGCTTCAGAAAACTGGGCTGCCCTTCGTAGTTATCAAACCATAGGAACATTAAGTAAGCAGTGAACACTATGTGCACTAAAGAGTCAATAAATGCTGTTAACCCCATTTAAACAGGAAACATTTTAACAATTAAGCTAGAAGACATACCCGATCTAAGAAATAATTAGCAACATCAGGAAGAGTGTGCAATTCATCTCTTCTCTTGTAAGTTTCCTGAATTGCAGGATCCTTCCAGACCTCTTCCACAACAGGTGCATACTCTCGTGTTGCAGCAGGGAAGAATGCATCCAAGTCTCCCATGGCCATGATTTCCAATAGCCAGTCAGAGAAATGTTTCAGCCTTTGATTAATTGAATATACGCTCTTCTCACTCTCATCACCTTTTGCTTCATCTGAATTTTTTGACCAAGCATCTGTTAATTCCAATTCATCACATTAAAATTTCAATTAGCTAGATCATATAAAATGTGCACCTTAAGATGAACATAATTAAACATTAAAGGACAATTTGAATACATTCAAGAAATGGTAAGAACAGCCTAATTGAAGATAAAATGTTAAAAGAGAGTCAATAAGATGGTTTGGACAGAAGCATCGATGATCTTTAACTTTCCTTGTTCATAAGAGTAACCTATTGGCAACTAATTGTAAAAATCAAAATAAGAGAAAGATCTAAAATAACATGTATAGAGCTAATTTATATATTAGTTACTTGTAATATAATAAAAGACAGAGTCCTTGATTAAGTGGGGAAAAGAAAATTTATTAACTTGCTGAAGCCCATGCAGTTGGAAAATGCTTCATAGAATAGAGAATTTGAAAAGTATATATTAGACATAATGTACTCTAAATAGCATTTTCTGCGATGTCAACACCAAAGAACTATATTTACCAAACACAAATACCATCTATACATTTTTCCAGGACAATAAAGCAGCATTTGATTAGTAAGCTGGAAACAAGAATACAATCCAAAAATGAGAAAACTTTAAAATGAATTTCTATTATTGTCTAAAAACAAGTTGTTTTCTAGACAAAAAGTGAAAAACTGTTTTCAGCATCTTTTGAACCAAAGTTTTTGGCATTTTTTAACCTCCAAATGCAGAAAACTGTATCTGGATCATGAATCAGACAGGACCCAAAGATTCTTCGAATTTTCTTTGAAGAAAAGATGTTACAATAACAATTCTAGAGCCAAAATGGATTTGTTATAATATGGATGACAAACTCAGTTCTGATAGAGAGATGCTACTAGAAATTAATTCAAAATATTAGAAGAGTAATATGCTAAAATAAAACAGAAAGAAAAAGAGAAACAGAGAGTCTAGACCTGGGTCAGACTCTACAGCATCTGAGTGAGAAGATTCTTTCTTCATCATCAAAGCCTCCTCTTCAAAACGCTCTCGGGCTTCAAGTAATATACCAAGATATTTGTACATATTACTCTGAATCATATACTTGATCTCCTCCAGCTCTATTTGAGAGAACTTATTGCCATATAAAAACTTGGCCTGTTCAATTAAAAGTCAAAGGACTGTTTGTAATCTATTGGAAGGGAAAAAAGTTACAGTTGAAGCAACGCAGTCTTTGAAAATTGTCATCACATACATATAGAGAAAATAACTCCTGATTAATTGTAGGAAACAAGGAATTAAGTAATATTACAGATCAAACTCTAGAATTTTGACAAGGTTGTGCACCACAAGGAATGACTTTTCTAGAACTATTGCAAAAAAAGCCTCAAGAGAACAGCTAAAATTTTTACCTCATTGTTGGTTTTTCAGGTTCTTGTTGCATATTGCTTTTAGAGTTGGCAATGGCCAGAACATTAGGTTTTGGGAGGACAGAAGGTTGAGTAATTCTCCATTGCCAAACACTTTTCTGCCCCTATATAATCTCATCACCAGCCCATTGCCCATTGCTTCATTCTTTGATCATTCATTAAACCCCTCCCATCGTAATACATCATGATATTTTCACATCCTTAATAGGTTGTGAATGTAATGAAATTGGACCCCTACTTAACAAGCTACCAAGTGTCACATTCTCCTTCAATCAAGATAAGATATTTAGGCCATTAGACCCATCTAAGGAACACACTTGAAGATCACAGAGAGTAGGCATTATTGCTGCACCGCACAGTCCTCCATGGCCATGCTTTATTCACATTTCGCAAGCACATGTTACTCCTAAAGTACAAATATTTAGGTGATCCTTAACCCACAGGAGAATTAACTGGGCAGAAATGCTATAAAGAAAGCACTCCAACATGTGTTTATCCCCCCACTGACGTTTGTTCTGCTTTCAAAGTAGGGAAGACATTAATCATGTCTTTTTTCAGTGAGTTTGCAAATAGTATGTCAGAGAAATGGCTCTCTTTCTCTGGAGGCCTATGTTACATGGACTCAGGTATGGGTGTTTGACAAAGATACTATATTATATGTTTTTTTTTCTTTTTTTTTTCCCTTCTTTTTACTCATGTATTGTGTATTTTGTCCTTCTATTTAAGTAAACTTCATTAATTAGCCATTGTCTTCTCAATGATATGCCTTTTATCCACTGGAGAATATACATATAAATATTCTAAAATGTAAAAGTGTTAAGATACATTCCTATATCCATGTTGTATTATGAAGTGTTGGATGCAGTTGCATCTGCCTAGATTGAAGAAGTCTCGATAACATAGCTGGAGGCAGGCTGGTTATTCCATGCCAAGTAGAGGAGGCTTTATCCCTACTTCACATCCCATCTGGTTCAGGTGAGGAAAGAGGAATAGGGAAGATTGCATTCTATTTGACTTTATGGACGATATGGATAGAACAAAACAATAGATAACTCCATGACATGGCAAAGTCTGATCTGCATCTGCAGGAAGATATCAAGCTTGTGGCATGTACTTGCATTCTATTCATCTTTATTAGTCTTTCAGCTCGAAGTGGGGTCTTTTTTATTTTTTGATCCATGTTCTGTTTAAGGGTGTGAGATATGGACCCATGTACAACATTTTTCACTTCTGGTGAACAGTTTTAAACATCTTTTGCGCTGTTATTAATAGAAACATACTTTGTTTCTGCTAAAAAAAATATACCTATATCTTAGAAGGACCAATGGAATCTTAAGTAAAACTCGGTCAAGGTAAATTAAAGCAATATTATTATAGGCCGTCTCCTACATCTATCATTACCATGGCCTTTTAAAAGGCTGACCTAATTATCTAGGGCATCTAAAGGTCTTTGTTGCATGTGTTTAAATCTCTCAATTAGTTCTCTCTCATTTTATCTTGAATTGGGGCTACTGTTGTGATTTCTTGTATATTTTTGTTTCTAATTTTATACCACATATTCATTTTAACATGCACATTTCTATTCATTTTAACATGCACATTTCTATTACACTTGGTTTGTTCACATGCCATTTATTGTTTTTATTACCCAACATTTTGGTCTATATGGCATAGCTGGTCTAATAGTGGTTTCCTTATGCTTTCACATATGATTTGACTATTTAGGAAGATTTTATGCTGAAAAATCAATCACACATAAAAACACAGGAAATATGTTTCTTCCACAAATCACTTAAAATTTAAAAAAAAAAAAAAATCCATAAACTTTGGTGAAGGGCTCAAACTAAATCCTGCAAAGCCAAGAGTTTAATTCACTAGGTACACCCCTTATGGAATTTAATGTGTTGTGAAGTTACATACCAGCCTCAGCAGTTCTATGGCTAAAAGCAAGATACATCTATATCCACCAGTCAAGATATGGTAGACACCTATATAATTTAAAAAGAAAAAAGAAAAAAAAGAAAAAGAAAAATCTCTGTTGGGTTTCTTCATGTGATAAAAGAGAAAAACTATCCCCTTTATTGGAGTGCCTTCATCGTGCTTAGGATAATGATAAAAATAGTCTCAAGAAAGAAAGTGAACTAATGATCATGGCACAGGCAGAGGTAGCGAACTAATATTTTCGATAGTACTACATGAGATGCAAATGACAAACCTGCTTGAAAATTGTGCTGGTCCCAGAGCCCTCCAAACCAAGTAAGAGAAGCTTTTGTACCATCTTCTGTTCCAAATACTCAGGCATAGACCTACTTGATATGACAGTAGCATCATCTTTTGGTCGATAAGAATCTCCAGGAGGAATAGGCAATGAAAGCAAGGAACATAGGAAACGAGTTGATGCCTGCCTAGCAAAGATCACACTGCAACTGTTTAACAAATCACTTTATAAATACTGCTGCATTTGATAATATTAATTGCAATTTGGATGTGATGATTAGATGCCAAAAAAACTGAAAAAAATCTCACCTTTCCCCATATGTTTCCTTTTATGTTATTCTGACCTTCTTCTTCATAAGAACCATCCTCATACACCCAAAAATGAGTATCCCGGGGGCATTGTACCTTGGCCAACTGAAAGAATGAGAGAATGTCATGTCCCCATACAGCAGTGATGCTGTACTAATACATGCCAGCTAAATACAAATGTGACGGAGCAAACAGTAATCAAGTTAAGAAATAAGCAAAACAAGATATAGAACTCAACTAATGCCTCGGAAAACTTGAAATTCAGAAACTGTACAAACAAAAAAATAATTCCACGGAAACTTTAGTTTCCACAAAAAGGTGCAAACCAAACAAAGACCACACTTTGAGCAAATAAAAATGATTTTTATAAAACAAGGGAACTTGTGGTGACAAGTAAAGAAATTGTTGATACAACTGAGCTATATCATTAAATGGATGCAGAACTCAACATGCCCAATTAGGTCTAAGTGCATCAGTCAGAGACTGACAAATATGATTCTTGATAAATCATCATATAAAGCTCCATGTAAAAGGAAGTTTGATCAAAGAATATTCAAAGGCTCTATTGGACAAAGAATACAAGTGTCTCAGCCAACATGGATTGACATAGATACGCTTGTTATTGCATCAAACTGCTGTCAATGGATAGGGACTGATATAGAACACTTTGACACACCTATTGTTTTTCTTGGATTAACAAGATTGATTGAAGTAACCAAAACCAAACAAAAAAGACGGGAGGGGGCTCATTGCTAATTAACTCGTAGACGAAGAAGAAACTAGAAAACAACCAAACTTGGACTAGTGGCTTGTGGCCTAGCAATTGAAAACATCCATTACATGTGAAAATGCAATATTGGGCTTCAATTAGAAGAGAATGAACAATCTGATTCTAAACATTAAAAAAATAAAATTGCAACTATTTAAAAGCTTGTAAGTTTCCCACAAAGCGCTAAAAGAGTTAATACACATGAAAAAAAAAAAAAAAAAAAAACTAATAAAAAGTTGTACCAATGCATAATATCTAACACTAAGCCTTACCTCTACATTGAAGAGGTTGTTTTGGAATTTAGACCTATCCTAAATAAAAAAACTACAACCGAATGATCTCAATTAAGAGTTTTCCCCACAATATGGGTTTCACTACATGAACACCATAATTACAAGCTAACATCTGCTCAATCAAAGGTTGAGTTAACGTCTAAATTACAAGCTATCATTCTTGAACACCATAATTATCTTAGGTCTTCCTCTACCATTCTCCTTACCATGGATTGTAAATAAGAAATTATTCCTAGTAGGAGCTTCTAATGGTCTTCGTTGTACACATTCAAACTAAAGCTAGTGCATATAAATTAATTTTGTCTCTTTGCATCTTCAACTAAAGCTACTCCTACAATTAATTTGATATATTCATTTTATATTGTATTTTTAATGCTTTACCAAATATCCATCTTAATATGTACTTTTTTTTGGTTAACTTGGTTTGTTAACTTATCGATTATTTATTTCCCAACATTTGGTTCGATATAGCATAACTAGCCAAATAATGATTGTATAAAATCTTATTTTTAACTTGAAATGGACTACATTAATCATATAATACACTGAACTAAAATGTTCTATCAAATGGAAACTAATGTAATATTACAATTGTAGAAACCCTTCTAATTATGCTTGGGTACAAATACATCTTATCCTAAATCATTCTGCATATATTTATCTCATAATTTAGACACAATGTGACCTGCCTAAATTCTTTGTTATTTCATTATAAAACTGTATGGACCATGTGAACCCTCCTAGTAAGCTGATTTTTATGAGTGAATTCCACTCATGAATTCTTACCAGCTGGTGTCAGAGCAAGCATCTTGTCCAAAATGGAAACAGAGGCGGCATGTTCAATACGGGAATAGTAAAAAATACAGTTTTCTACCACAGTAAAGGAAGAGAACCTGTGAAATCACTCATTGGGGAATGATAATCCATTGAAGATGGAAATTGCAGAGCATAATAGAATGCTACTCACCTAAATCCCACATTACCTCATTGTGAAAAAAAAATCTTAAAGGGCATGTGGGCTCCATAACCCCTCTCATGCAAGTTTTTTGCAAGTTTTTTTTTTTTTCCCCAAATGGTAGTTCCACTAATGGACTCATATAAGATGATATGCACGGAAATTATCAATTCCATCTCATTAGTCATCAAACAATTGCTTAAATAACATCTTCTTATACTAATCATGATGAAAATCTTTGCAAAGTTTATAGCATTTTCATTTGGGTTCAACCATACGCAGAAAGAAAATCCATACCCTGAGCACCCTGAGTTCCAACTTTGTGATTTCTCGGCCATTAATGTAAACTTGTGTGTCTCCATTGCTTGCATCAGATCGAAGCTTTCCGCCAACATTCAACTTTGAACTTACGATCCTATCAGGCTTTTGCCCCTCCTGCAATCCAGCCATTGAAGTCAACGCAAAATACAACAATAGAAAAGTAGCAAGAAATAACTTTTATTTCTGAAAACATATATACATAAAAGATGAATGTGCACCTTTCCCCAAAGTCCAGAATCCTTGTCATACCAGTATTTCCCAGGCTTTAATTTCAGTGGCGGCATCGAACAACCTAAAAGCTCAGCCAATTCTTCTTGCCTCAATTGCCTCCCATTTACAGTAAGCTGCTCAGGTCGAAGCTGATTTGCTGAACATTCCTTCTCAGCTTTCATAATCTGCTTAACCTCCAAAGGACTGCATACTTTGCACAACAACCTAGAACATTTCCCTAAAGTCGACCTCCTGGACTCGTCTATCGGCTGGCCAATGCAGCTCACACACTTGCGACCTTCCGGCATAGATCCCATTGCCTTAAGCACGCAATTACAACAATACCTAGCATCACACACCAAACAAGCCTCCTTCTCCTTCAACATGTTCCCTTTCCCACATCTACTGCAAACGCCCTTCCTTTGCTCCTTCTTCCGAAAGACCACGCGAGATTTCGCCTCGTGATCAACAACTGTCGACTTGGACGATGATGATGATGACGATGACAATGATAACTCCTCTTCATCCTTTTCCAAGTCACTGGCAGTATCGAATGTCACCATGGTCGCTCTTTTCCCCTGAGCTGCAGCAGATTCTTCTACGGGATCAGTAGAAGTAGAGGCAGAAGCTTCGTTATCAATAGGAAGTTCATTATTCGGTTCTTCTGCCTTGCGTTCCTCGTCATCGTCATCATTATCATCATCGTCTTCTTCTTCTTCTTCTCCTTCTGCTTGTTCGTCTCGCTTGGAAACGGAGCTGGACACGCTCCATGAATCCCTAGCAACAGCATCTCCACTGAATTCAATTCTATTACTAAACCTAGAAGGGGGAACTTTGTGGAAAGAAGCAAGAGAAGGCGGCACTGATCCAGGAAGGGAAAAGAAAGAGGAAGAGGGAGTGGAACGGGAATCGAAATCGAGAGGTTGGACTTTGGGTATATCGTAAGGCAGTGGAGTTCCGTCGTACTCAACAGCAATAGAGTAATCAAGGTGCTCTTCGTCTGGCAGAGGAGCTCCTGGTGGAAGCATTTTCCTCAGCATCTCCTCCCACGTCTTTTGCTCGTCGACTTCCGCCGCCATCGCCTTTGCCTGATGATCTTAGAACTCAATTTTGCTTCGCTAGGGTTTCGATCTACTGCTACTGCTTATTGATATCGTCATACATCATCAGAGGAATAAGTCAGTTCCGTCTACCTGGCCCGTCCACTGGAAAGGAAATGAAAAAAGTTAAGTTATCACAAGTGGAGCTGGCGGGGCAAAGTGAAGGAAACGGTTTAGGAACGGAAGCTTAGGCAAAGGTGAGGTAGGCTTCCAAGATCCGGTGATAATTCTTTATTTTGGTTCTGTTTGGTCAGCTTTGATTTGAAGATGTCTGGGATTTAGGCAGCTTCCAAGCAGTCGCTGCTGTTGACGTGGTCACACATTCAAATATATATACATATATATACGTATGTATGTATGTATGTATCGATCGATAGATAGATAAATATGAAGAGATTGATGAGAATTTTGTAAGGGACTAGGTGATGGGAAAGACAATTTTCAATTGTAGCAGCTGTAAGCTGTACGCATAAAAATACTTATGATGATTAAATGAGGAAACGTCATATAAGATTGAGTTGTCATCCCATTGATCGTACAACGGGAAGGAAACGTATCACCATTAAATGTGCATTATGATGAGGCAGGTCCATTTTTAATATTGTTTAAGACTCTAGTATTGAATATGAATAAAATATAAATAAAGAAATGAATGTCATGCTCTTTCTTTTACTGTCAAACCTATTGGTAAATGCAAGTTAATGCTTTTGGTATCATGGAGCCTCTAGCTTGAGATCCTTGTTTAAGTGCGGATTCAATTAATGGTTTCAGTATTAGCAGGATTATTAACAGTATCCTTTTTGGAGAATGTTAATAAATTTCAAAATTCATTTCGTAAAAAAATAAATTTGTCAAGTCTAAGGTCGATATGTGTATCATAAAGGATGCTGCATCCCTTTTGTTCTTTCAACATTTAGCATTTTCATTAGAAGATAACTAAGTTGAGTTAGATTGGGTAATTTGCAAGTGATTGCACTCAAAACAATGTACCCAATACTACTTATAAATGTACACAATCTCACCTGTTGGGTGCTCTTTTTATTGCCAATCCTCCTCACCACTGCTCTCCATTCACTTTTTACTAATAATGTTGCTGATATTTATGGAGAATGACATTTTAAGTCTCTTTGCGAACTAAGTTAATAAAACGGTGTGACCCTTTAAATTTGTTGTAAGAGTTACTTATAAGGGACTTGCAAGCGGTTTGCCCTCAAGTTGCGAGGTAGTTTTGATTAAAAAAACTAGAAGTGTGCTTATATCACACTTCTAATTTTTTTTTTAATATATGTCATTGTTGTTAATACAATAATTGAATTGGTTGGCATTTTGTTCCTCTCCTTAGAGAATGACATTTCAAATCTTTATTATAGGGTTAATTTCACTTACGGTCACTCAACTTTCATAGGTTATAATGGATTGATTACAAAACTTGACTTTCTAATGAAAAAATAAATAAACTTTTTAAAATGCATCACTCAGTCACTCAAGGCAGAATCAAATGGCCAACACAGTGAAAATCGTTGTGTCGCACACACTTTACACCCATGACATTCATTATCTCTACTAGTGGCACTCAAACCACAATGTCATCACATACTCGACTTGATTTTGTTGACGTGGTAACCTCATTTACTGATGATGCCACATCAACAATATTCTTCTGTATGCAACTTTCCTGCTTTTTCTGTTTCCCCTTCTTTATCCATCATCTTCCTTAACATCTTTAACAAACATAAATCATTCGACACAAGAAACATCTAATCAATCCCTCTGCTTTGGGTGCAATCAAATCCTTCATAAACTTATTAGTACTAGATAAATAAAACTTAACATTGAATCACCAATGAACTTATACTATCAAGTAATCAACAAAGAATGAATGACAATTAACAAAAATCTAGACTCTAGAACTTTGAACATGGCATTACCAACTTCCTCAAACAGATCAAAAATCATAACAAAACCCATCATGACTTAGAACTTTTTAAACAAAACCAGATTGAATAGACTATAACACCTTTGGAGAAGGGTATAATGTGGTTGTATTCCAAGCAAAGGCAGCCTTGGCAATTGCAAAAGCATTTGCAAACTATGTTGCCTCTGACATTTTTGCACCACCTTTTAAGTATCTTCCCAGAACAACATTTGCTTTTGCCCAACCCAAGCTTTTTGTTTTGGCATCAAAAACCAGCATTTTGTCTCCATTGTTGTTGTTGTCGTTGTAGTGAGATTGGGAGGGCAAAGTGCACATTTTTCACTAGCTACAAGTTATTGGGCTAAGTCCTTGTTCTTACTACTTGTATGAGAAAAAGTTGCAACAAACAATTTTCATAACCACCTTTTTTAGTTGGAAACTACATAAGATTATTGCATCTCTAGGCTGTCATCAGAATTGACAAAAAAAAAAAAAAAGAATAGGTGTAAGAAGGAGGAGAGAGATGGAGGGAGGAGGTAGACGAAAGTGGCAAATTGATCTCTAGATTATAGCAATGGAGCTTTGAGGAAATTGAGATTTTTCTTGTTTAAAGTATGAGAGATTTGATTATGCCTCAGGTAGGGATGATCAAAGACGTTAAGGAAGTGGAAGATGAAGAAGAGGGAGGAGTCGTGGAAAAAGAGTGTTGCTCACATGGCATCTTCTGTAAATGAGGTTGTCTCGTCAACAACAAAAAAAAAAAAAAAAAAAAAAGCTGAGCGTGGAGTGATATGACAGTTTATGTACCAAGTATGACAGAGCATGGGTCACAAATGTGTCATGTGTGCACATTGTATTGGTAGTCTGACTTTATCCTCAAGACCTCTTTAATACAAAGGTTTAATAAATTTTTTACATCATCAATTCTACCATTCACCATTTTTACTCATTAAATTCTCACTCACAGTGCTAAAGTTTATTAGATTATACCGTATGAGTCTTATAATCATATTAATTCATTAAATACATTAACTATAATATTTTATTTATAAAATACATATTTTTAAAAAATATCTATTATTCACATTTAAATTTAAAAAATATAATTATTTAAATTTACATAAAAAATTATATTTTTATTAATTATTTAGTTTAAAATATATTTTTAAATTAATTATAATTTTTGAATATCACTAATCATTATTTTAAATAATTATTTAAAAAATATTTGTTAAGATTTTTTTAACTATTTGATTATTTTAAATATATATCTATATATTGTTTAACTTAAAATAATTCTTATTTTATTTTAATTAGAATATTTTTTATTTTTATTTTAAAATTAAAAATCAATATATTTTAATTTTTTATTTAAAATATTAATTTTAATTATTTAAAACAGCTAAAAACTTTTATTTATTAAAAAATATTTTAATTAATTATATATATATATATATATGGCGTTGCAATAGCAGCGTCCAGAATTTCTGGGCACTGCAACTGCAGCGCCTAACTTTAAAAAAAATAAAAAAAATTAAGAAAAATAAAACAAACATCATTGAGCGCTCGGCCTGTACCGAGCGCTTGGTAGTTATTTCTTATGTACTTTTATTTTAAAAATAGTACTTTTATTTTTGTTACAAAGCCAGGTTTTGTGATTGATCCATTGTAATCTATAAAGTTGAAGCCAATCAGTGAAATTAACCTATCCATAAATAAATAACCCATCAACCGTGTTAGAGTTTGATAAATAAATAAATATAACTTCACAGCTCAACCTCATCTAACACTTTTAGACCAGGGATACCAAGGCCTTTTTTCTTATATGTCAATATAAATATAGGATATTTGACGTTCATCTGTTTATCTTGAATAACTTGTACACGCTGTGCAGATGTAACGTGACCAATATAAAAAATAAATAAATAAAAGCTAAGTTATGATGTGTGGGGCAAAACCATTAAAAAAAAAGTTGTAAGACTTTTCGAATTCTTGGCGTATGCATGTTCATATATTGAGAAAAAGAAATGCAGTTTGTCTCCATTGGAGAAATCAAACAAATGGCCACAGGTCTCAAAGTCAATCTACCAAAAGAAACCTTCACCTGCTTCTTCCTCTAGAAGGTAACGTTGATATTGTTTTAACCTCTTTATCATACACATGTATTGAGATCATAGCTCGCTTTTGAACTAAACTTTGATTTGTATGAATATCTTTCTCCACTTAACTTTATTACAACTAATAATTTTTAATAATGGTGTCAAAGTTTTGGTTTGAAAATATTAAATTGATAGTTTTAGTTATATTTTTTAATGTAATTACGACATTTGTAATAGTGTATAAATTGTTATAAAAATAGTTATGTTTGAATAGAAATAAAGAGTTTT
>JAJIYU010003931.1:0-25467 GCA_030144865.1 Tinospora cordifolia
AAAGGAATTAACTAATTACTATAGATGCAACAAATAACTATCACATTATTAAAAAGTAAGATTTAATACACAATCCAAGCATATAAACTCAGACAGAAATTCAAGAATAACCAAAAAATAATAATAATAATAACAGAAGAACAACAACAGTTACCAAACCCACAAAGAAGACCAATCGTTACAAGCAGAGCTTTCGTTTCCAAATGCAGAAACAGATGTTTCATTCCCAACTACCCGAAGAAGAACAACAACAACAAACAAAGATTAACAAAAAAAGATAAACAAAGAAGATCGATGAACCAAAATGCACAAAGAAGAAGACCAATTGTTACAAGCAGAGCTTTCGTTCACAAATGTAGAAGCAGATATTTCATTCCCAACTACCCAAAGAAGGACAACAACAACAAATGAAAGACAAAAAAAGAAGATCGATGAATTGAAATGCACAAAAAAGAAGACCAACCATTACAAGTACAGATTTTGTTCCTAAATGCAGAAATAGATATTTCGTTCCCAATTATCCTAAGAAGAACAACAAGAAGATTAACAGAAGAAAGATGAGTAGTGAAAATCGAAGAACTTAAACGCACAAAGAAGACGATCGAACAATAGTAACTCTAAAGAAGATGAGTATTCCCGTGTGATTTTTTTTAGGGCGGGAGCTGATTTTTTTCTTTTTATATTTTTTTGTAATATAATGTGAAAATAATGTACGAATAATGCGAGTATAACGATTGTTCAGTTGTTGATACAATGTCGGGTTAACATGTGAATAATGCAGGGATAACATGTGAATAAAACGCGGTATAACGTATGCATAACATATAAATAATTATGGAATAATGCAAGTAATGGTAGAGGTATAACATACCAAGCAACAGATAAATACTTTAAGAATGGTACAATGCAAAAATAATAACTGAATAATACTACAATAAAATTGTTCGGTTGTTTTGGTTAAAATTTGCGGGGATAACATGTGTGACGACCCATATTTTTGACATCGGATTGATGGATCCGATATGTATGAACTCTATGTATTTTCTGAAATTTTAATGAGAAAATATAAACAATTTTCCAATTTCGGATTAATTATTAAAGAGAATGAAAATAATTCGAGAAAATGCAATTTTTAGGAGAAAACACATGAAAATATTAGGAAAATGTGTTTTCTTGAGGAAAATAACCTTTAGGATTGATTTATGAATTTTTGGAACAATTATCGGATTTTTAGAATGATAAATGTAATTTTGGGTGAAAAATATGATTTTTGGAAAAATTATTCAATTGTTGGAGAAAATAATTGAATAAATGATAAAATGGTGTATAATATTGGCATTTTGATGAAAAATGATGAAGTAGACAATTTTAATTAATTTAGAAAAAAATGTAAAATTTTGGTATATAATACATGTATATTAGTATATGTAGGTAATAAAGAAAGGGAGAAATGAAAATAAAAAAAAATTTAGAATCGGACCAGCGCACGGGCCGAACGCGGTTGGGCCCCAGGCCCGACCCAGCGCACCTTTGAGGGCCCAACATGGGCCGGCCCATGCGCCTTAACACATCCAGCCCCCTCCCCCCCCCCCGCCCCCTGTTTTGTCCGTTTGTGCGTTTTTTGGAGATTTTTTACGAAATTCCAGTAGATTTTCTAGCAAAAATCGGGGGAACTTATGGTTTATAATCCATGGTTTTGCCATCACTTCATGGCCTCCATTTTGGCCAATGAAGGCTACCAATTGGGCTTCCAGCATGTGATGTTGAGTGCCACTTGGAAGCCACATGTCACCCACATCTTTGCCAAGCAAGCATTCCCATGCAACAAAATGACTTCCTTGAGTTCAAAGTCCAGAAATTCCAGATTCTGTAACCAACTTTTCAAGCTTAGAACTTCCTCAATTTTCAACCAAATCCAGCAAACTATAGCTTGATTTGAAGCTTGTACCACCACCTACAAAGTTGTACAAGTAGTTTGCCCAGTCTTGGAGCTGCCTAAAGTAGAAATCATCAAGAAGAGGGTTGTTTACACTGTTTAAACCCAGAAAAACCAAAAAGTGTGTGCTGGAACCACCTTTGGAGCCTTGGACCTTGACCATTTTCAATTCCTTTTTGAAGGTAAAATGGTTCACTCTCCTCATTTTCACATGTATTTTGATCTCCAAGAGTTAGAGAACGAGAAATAGGGCCTTGTACATGATTTTAGAACCCTTGAAGTTGATTACTTACTCACTGCCACAACTGTGTATCAAAGATAGTTGAAGCAACCTTGGAAAAGCTCACTCTTGAACCACTCTAGGCACGTCTCTGAGGTAAAAATTCGTCATTCTACTCCTTATCATGAGTATTCAAGTGTCCAAGTGGTAGAAATCAGAAATTGAAATGTTTAATGTGTCTTATAAGTCACTATCACTAACTGTTAGACATATTGTTGCAACAGTGCCGACAGAAACAGTTTGAGACCAGATTAAGAGCTATATTCGGGACACCTAAAGGTACCTTTTCGGGCTGGAACCAGAAGCATTGTAGACGCCATAGTAGAGATTCCAGAAAAGTATAAAGACTTGACCTTGAACTCTTGTGGATGTGTCTTGATATACATGCAAATATGCCATGATTGTAGGGTGCTAGAATAGATTTCTTGAGTTCTTTAGAATATAGCAGAATATTGATGGAATGATGGACATGCTTTTGATGTTGCATGTTACTGATTCGAAGTGTTTGTGATTAATGGATGTGTTATGACCTGTAAACTGCAACTAGACACAAAGGGCAACCCATAGAATGGTGATTTAATTAATGAGGGAAAAAAACACTAGAAGATAGTAGAATCCATGAACCCAGAAATTTCCTGCAATCTGGCTGAAATTTCTAAGATAAAGTTTACTGACCAAACCTAGCTAGATCGAGCTGAAATTTGGTGGAGAGGTCCTTAGATATTCAGGACATTCTAATATTTGTAGATAGGTCAATTAAGGCAAACAGTCACTGCCTGTCACAGGTTATATGGGATCTGTGCAGTTTATGTTATCATACTTAGAAACCCTAGTAAATGAGGTCGAAAAATTGCGATTTAAAATTCTGGGAATACTTTAGGAAGTCTAGAACAGTTTTAAAAAGTTTGGCACAAATCTAATGATCGAATTTCTCGCAGAAAAATAGGGAAAATGGTTGCGCAATTACGATGACCGTTGTCGAATATGTGTTAAAAGATTGAAGCATTTAACAACGTGCGATCGTTGTTGTAACCTTAGGTTTTAGACCGATACACAACGCATTACAACAACAGGCTCATGACTGTTGTTAAAGGTTAGGGTTTCTACAACATGCGTTGTTGTTATAACATTTCTACAACAATAAGCATAGTGATTGTTGTCGAATATGTGTTAAAAGATTGAATCATTTAACAACGGGCGAACGTTGTTGTAACCTCACTCTTAGACCGATACACAACGCTTTACAACAAAAGGTTCGTGACCGTTATTAAAAATAGTTGGTCGTGTAATAACACCCTGATCGACAAAATCACCATGAACGCTGTCGTATGAGTATAACAACGAACATTGTACATTGTTGTAGGTGCGATTTCCTATAGTGTTTAGAGTTTGTATGTCAATTTGGAATGAAAAACCATCAAGAAACACATGCACCCTTGCTGAAAATGGGACAAATGTAATGGGAAAGGGGAACAATAGATAGAAACTCAAAAGAAAATGCAAAATCACAATATCATATGCACAAAGGGCACCTAGAGTTAATTGAAAAATTAACAGCTTTGAACATGGGTTCAAGGCTGACTTTAGGTAAATTTAAGATTCAAATAATCCATGAATAAGTTCTCATAAGTTGATTTTCTCAATAAGCATTAAGGCGTATGAGTTTAACCAAAAACATGAGTTTTTACCTAGAGGGTGAGCCGTGAGTTGGGTCACCATATTGGTGGCTTTGAGATCTTAAATACGATATAACTTATTGAAGTTAATCTGGAAACATTAAATCAAAAGGATTTTAACAAATTTGAAAGAAAATATGGTTTAAACATCTCCTTGGGATACATACCAAGAAAACTAGAGTGATAAAGTGTGGAAACCATTGATTAATAATGAATCAACTATATGAAACTAATAATGGATCAATTAATAACACATAAAAGACACACTAATTCAAGTAGGTAAGGTTAGGGTGAATCTCGAGTTTTATGACTCGAATCGGATATCGATAATAGCACATTAAGGGTTCTAATAATGTGAAATAAAGATAAGTGGTTGGTTCAACTTAATATGGAATGTAATATGAAATAAATGTTGATAGATTGATCTCATCTTATAGGAAGTTCAAGGAAGTGTGGGAGCACTCTTAGATTCAATTTCAGGTGGAGATGTACCGTATTTTCAAGCTATTATTAAATAAGCATGATTAGATGAACTAATTGATTTGATAATGGAATGTTATGAAAATATCCTCGTGTGTAAGTGACTATTTATTGAATGAATTATTGCTTGGTTGTCTATGGTTTACCACATATGTCTATTGTTTATTATGATTGGAAATGATTTCATGTGGATATGTGTAATTTTCAATGCATGACTGTTAAGCTAGTGGATTGAGTTATCACGAGAACAACATGTTGTGGTTATGGTATACACTATGATATTGTAAGAAACATGCTAAAGAAAGATAAGAACACACATTTTGAGACAATAACCCAATTGGGCATCACTGGTGGACCCTAGAGACAATGGTTTCAACTAATAGATTGGGTTGCATAAGGAAACCCTCTATAGATTGGTTACAATGTAACCTTTATCTAATGACATGATAAAAGATTGATTGCTTTTTAAAATTTTGATATATGTTATGAGATACATGTATGAGATGTGTTATGCGTTTAATGATAGAAAGGTCACCTAAGAATATCCTTCCTACTAGAGAGAGAAACCTTGACTTAAACAACTAGATTATTGAAACACCAACATTTGGAAGTGTGTGTTTGTTTACCTATTTATATTTGTTATTAAGATGGATCCATTAGGCTCATTGAGCTTACTCAATCTCTTTTCCTTTTCAGGAATTGAAGACTATTGAACAAAGATATGCTTAGTTGACCTTGTTTTGAAATTAATAATTTGAGTTCTTCTATTTAATTCATGAACTTTACCAGTAGGCCTATTGGGCATATTTCTTTTTAGCTTATTTCATTTATGGACATTTTATTTATGTAAGTGATGTTTGGGCATTGGGGCCCAGACGGTTCCATTAATTTGTTGTTGAACTATTAAATATTTTCCATTGTCCCGCTTTTTTTTATTGGTGTGGTGAATTCCCTTAAAATGATGTTAACAATCTTATAAAAGTTTATAAGGTGTATTTTTATATAAATTGACACTTTAGGACATGATAGACGGTAAATGTTTTCAAATATTACAAGTATTTTGGAAATAAAATTTCTTCAACTTCATCCTTGAGCTTTTGCAAAACAAAAAGGTTTTAATTTTTTAATATTATTTTATTTTAATTTCGTTCACCGACTTTTGTACAAAATTGTTAGACATTACATTACACATATATATTTCTATTTCTTTCTATTATTCATTTTTGGATGTCAAAATTTATTAATACTTTTATTTTTCTACTTTATTTTATTCCGTGGAGTATACATACTTTATACTCCAAAAATGTTATAAAAGTTGAATTTTTTTGTTTTAAATTTGTTCATCAAATTTTGTACAAAATTGTCAAATATTACATATTTAATTATATGTGTTACATCATTTACCCATTTATTTATATTTGAAAAAAATTGGGGTGTACACAGTTAATATTCATTCGAGCATATCTTTCATAAGTTGGTTTTCATTTGAGCATATATTTTGGAAGATTTTGAGTAGCTATGGTGATTTTGTGATAGTTTGAACAATCACTTAA
Organism: Tinospora cordifolia; assembly: GCA_030144865.1. Taxonomy (NCBI): domain Eukaryota; kingdom Viridiplantae; phylum Streptophyta; class Magnoliopsida; order Ranunculales; family Menispermaceae; genus Tinospora; species Tinospora cordifolia. Next base: position 5,926 of record JAJIYU010003931.1, read on the forward strand.
ATCATGCATGTGGGGTTATTCAAATCTTATTAATCGATATGGGGTGTTAATAAGCAAAAATTTGATCATATCTCTAGAACTTAACGTTATCCTACTGGCATCATTGACATTAAATGAATTAAAAATGTTTTTCATTTTCCATTCTAAATTTACTTGCACTTGTTCAACAACTTCAATGATATCTTGTCATTCAACTCAATACTCTGTCTAGTACTCCCATGTCTTTAGATTTGTCATTAAGTAAACTCTTGTGTATATCTCAATCCATTAAGTTTTTGGCTTTGTAACTTCTCATTACATATCATGCGACTCAAGATCTTTTACATTTTTGGGTCCATTTGCATCTTCCTTGCTAGTCACGATTGTTAATGTCATTCCTATGGAAATAGCAAGTGTTGGTTCCATTACTCAACCTCATTTGTCACTTTTTAATGTATATTGCACTCCTAACTTGAAATTAAATATAATTCCAATTAGTCAATTATGTGATTTAAGATATTTCATAACTCCTTCAATTTTTGTTATGCACTTGATCCTTGTTCTCAAAAGGTAATTTGGACTAACAATAGGGAGGATGGGCAATATATCTTGTAGAAGTTGATGTTCTTTATGTACCAACTTCTAATGTACATGTGAATTTAGAGGGGAGTACAGTTGTACTAAATTCTCTTAATTGCGCATTTCTAATAGGACTATACTTTAAACATCTCATATTGATACCCCACATTAGAATAGTGTAGCTAAAAGAAAAAAAATGGAAATATTATTTTAAATGCTTGTTCTTTCCTTTTGAATGCTTGTGTCTCATCTAAATCTTCGGGTGAAGCGGTTCTTAATGTCATTCACGTGATTAACATGATCACCACTTCTCACACTTTTAGTCTGTCTCATTTTGAATAGCTACATGGACATGTCTTGGATTACTCTTGTAAGAGTTTTTGGTCCCCTTGTTTTGGTCTTCACCTCACTTAATTAGGAATAAGTTTTCTACATGTTCTACTATGTGCATTTTTCTTGGTTATGGTGGAATGCCTTAGAAATTTTAAATCTTAATTAGTCATAATCAACCCAAATTAATCATAATTTGAGACGGAATAACCTTAAATCAACAAAAATTGACCATAGTCAAGAACTTTACCAGTATTTTAGGGTGGAAATGATGGAATTAGGCAATGAGCTTTATGTTAAGGTGTTCAAAATGTCAAGGAGAATAAATAAATAAATACAATAAATCTATAGTTACGAAAATACAACTCAAAATTATGAAAATGTCATGCGGTGCGCTGCATCGGAGACTGCAATACATTGCAGTGCTGCCAATGGGTTTTGAATCCATGATGCAATGTGTTATATTAATTGTGTAGCGCACTGCACTACTATAGAAAACCTATAACTAAGTTTTTGGTAAGCTGACAACTTTACATCAAAATTTCTACCAAATCTTAGGGTCCATGGAGTGCCTCATGACATGCTTGTGAATGTTTATACTTAAACTTATTTGCTAGGAGGAGAAAGATAAGAAATTACTATTCCAATGATGAGAAAAGTAAGTGGGATATGTGATAGTATTCCATTTTCTCCTAAGATGCAAATATTGATAGGCTGCAAAGGGGAAGCGTGAGCCCTTCCTATTGCTCATGTACGGCCCAATCAACTTAGGAAGCATCCTTTGTTTAATTAGAGATATCTCCCAACTCAAGAGACAACCTATAATCCCTCTCTCGACCTAGGGAAGTTGGGTTTGAAAATGGAGAAGGAAAGAATGAGTGTTGTCATTCTTTAAATGTGCAAACAAAGTGAGGAGATTATTAAGCACAAGAGGAAGAGTGTGTCAAGCTTTGGAGGGTCTTGCAATGTTGCAAAGGAACAATTGGAAGCTTCCTTGAATCCCTTTCTATCTCTAGTTACACATATGTACAGATCAAGTCACGTCATGAACATTGTTCATAATAGAGGTATGCTTGTCCACCCAATTTGGAGGACTTTTTGTGCAAGTCACAAACTGTATTTTGTTGAAACCCAAACAATATTACATTGTGACCTTCTTCATGATCATAATGCCTTGAGAATGACAAAATTCATGTAGTATAGACCAAGAACTGAGCTTAAGAAGATAAATGGTTGCACATTTGAGTTTTGAGTCACAAGACCTTATGACTAGCACTATTTGAGTGTGTCTATAGGGCTAATATAAAGAGTATGAGTCCTTGACCCTTACATCCTTAAAAAAAATAAATATGAACACCTTTGAGATGTCACTAGAATGGCGTAAATCAGTGAATTAAGGTGTGAGAATAACAAGAACAAAGATAGGTGGTTTACATAATACAATAGTTGTTGTCAAACACAAGATTAACTATGGGAAATCCTTGATTTGGCCTCAAGTTTAGGGAAATCATGAACCATATCTATATAGTATCATAGAGCATTAAAAGATGAGCAAAAGGAGCTTTGGAACATCCAGAATTGGTACTTAGAATGTCCCAAACTAAATAAGCGAACAACACACTGTGTTGAGCCCAGAGGGCATAGAACAATGTGCTGCAATGTGTTTCTGTAATACTTGTGATTTGGAAAATGCTCGATTTCATGTACATGCAATGGTCAAACCTTAAGGATTTGACAAGGGATTTTAGAACATATTAAAAAGACTTAATTTACATTCAAACAACTTAATTTCGGATCAATTCATAATAAGAAATTAATAAATTAAAAATCGATATGTTGTTCGTAGAAGTGAGAATGAGGGGATGCCGATTGGAGGAACATTCTAGGATCTCAGCCATTGTTTGAGGGCTTTGAGGTGAGTAATTGTTGTGCATTATTTTTATTTCCTTGTTAAACTTGCATGTATGACATGGATTATGAAATGTACCTAAGTAGTCATTTGGAACACTTGAATGCATACTTGCATAATTGAATACATCATTTGCTTGTATATATACTATGATGTTGATGAATGACATGAATGCAATGTGGTATCATGTGTGTGTGATGAGTGAAATTATTATACATGCCATGATAAAGACCTTGATAGGGTGACTACAAACATCTTGAATCGTGTATGCATAAGTATAAAATGCATGTGAACATGTTAAGTGAATATTTTTATGATACAAAAATTGTATATGATCGTTGAATGCTATAAATATGAATAATGATGAACGTGGAGATTGTATGAATGTCTTCAAAATTATTTGTGACATTTTGCTATAGATTATACGTGAAGAATATATATAAGATAACAACACACCTTTTGGGAGACCTTTGGGTGTGGTTTTTAGTCCACCGTGACAGTGTTTTTTCTATTGTAGAACCTCTCTCATAAGGCTCTGGTTTGGGAATTGGAATGTTTTTTTTTTTTTTGAAAACCTTCCCTTGTGTGACCTTGGTCCAGTAGACAAGATGATTTTAAAAACCTTCCTTGTGGGACTTTGATTTAGGGATTGATACAGATGAAATAGGCTTAGTGTTGGGAAAATGCCACATTGCCACGTGGAATCCTACGTTGGCATGTTTGGTACTGACTTGTCTTGCTGAATAGGCATTCATTTATTATGAAAATAATGCTAACCATAAATATATCATGCATATTTGTCTCTCTGTTAAAGAATTAGAAACATATAAATTAGAAGGAAACATGTGTTTATGCAAACATTTCAAAATCTTTCTTTTACACATTTTTAGAAAAGTTCTATGTGAGCAAGTTCTTTCTCTATTTTAGGAATGTTTTCAATTTTTAAATTCAAATCCTTTTCGAAAAAGAAATACAGACTCTTGCTAGTGAAAATAGAAACTGGTTATTGATAATAGAAACATGTTATTTAAAAACAGAAAGAAGATATTGCCAAAAATCATTCCTCAATGTTTTCATTTTCTAAATTAGAATTGACAAGACAAATTACTATAATGGAGTTTTCCTTTTTCTATCCACGATGTTGCCAAATCCAGAGGCAAAGGAAAGAATCAAATGAATCTTACCACACTTGGAAAGGTGTAGGATACTACAAATCTATCAAGACAGAGAATTGTGATCGTAGCGTCGTGACACGGTTTGCCCAGAAAATCTTCCTGCTTAAGAAAGAATTCAACCCGTAAGTCTATAAATATAGAGGAGTTCAAAGCATTGATCGTCACTCAAGTTGCAAAGAAATTGTTGATTATATGAGTATAATACATTGTATGGAGAGCTAACTTCATTGTTTTACTCTCTATTTTATTGAGTGATCGTGAGGCATAGTAAAAGGAACTGTAAACTTTGTGTGAAGTACTGAAATCACTAAGGCAGGAGAGACTAATTTTGGTGGTTGATTCTATCAACAAAGTTTGACATCTTCAAAGACGAGAGGAGCTTGTTGTGATTCGTGTTCGTGGAATGTTGCTGCAGGGTGTTGGACCTGCTATAAGTGGTATATCTTGCAAACCATAGTAGAATCTTTGATCTGGACAAGGCTCTGCAGACGTAGACATCGGCCGAACTGCGTAACCAACTATTATGTGTTCGTTACTTGCTGCACTACATGTTTATTCACTGCTGCATAGAAATTTTTGTCTATTTGCAACTGGTTATAGATTATTAACAGGACTCAAGTTCTTTCAGTTAGCATTCAAGTACCCAGGGTATGTGGGCCTACACGACATCGCAACTGACCAAATTATGTTCTTGTGACATTGTAATGGTATGTGGACTACTTTAGGACTTTTCAATGTTACCTAGTGTTGACTGAAAACTAAACGATTGTTTGAAATGACTAATGCTTGCAGTGTAAGCTTAATCCATATTTGTATATGTTTGTTTAATTGGAAAATAGACCCACTTCACTCATAAAGCTCGTCCCACTTTACTTTTAGATACATGTACCCTATGATTAGGCTTTTGGAGGCTAGTCTTGTTATCATATTCCCTTATATTTTTTTACTTTACTTCTTTTTATTCTATATGGAACGAGTTTCATTATTCTAGTATTTTAAAAACTTATAATGAATGCCCTAGCAAAAGGGGCTAACTTTGAATTTATGTTAGGATTGCGCCATCTAGTTGAATAGAGCCAATTTTGGTTTCTTGTATAGGGCCCACCGTATTCAAGCAAAGACTGTGTATCATCATTTGACTATTTAAATATCTTTAACACATGTAACATCAACCTTTTTTAATCATAATTGTACTTTGATAGTCAATTTTTATTGTTGACCAACGAGATAAATTACAAGCACAAATAGTAGCATCCCTTTAGGACAATGGCCCAACATGTTTTTACATGGAATGACAAGTTTTTAACATTTAAAAGGAAGTTTTCAAAAATAAAGACAAGCATGTTTCTTCCACTTAATTTTGCTGCAAAAAAAAAGCTATTTGTTTTTAAGAAGATGAAATTAAGGTTTTATAGTAATAAAAATTAAATTTTTAAAAATGTTTAGAAAGGGGGTTGTTACATATGGTAAAGGCCAAAAGGATTGTCATTGCTTGGATTTTGTTGCAAATAAATTGTGTCTCTCTTGAGCATGTTCCTTTTTTCTTAGTCCCACTTGTTCTTACAATTTGACTAACTCCAATGTTATTCACATTAATCTATTGGGTAATGAAAGTGTTAGTTTATTGCCTTCTATGGATGTTGCGTCATCCCTTGTCTTTCAGCATGGTAAGGAAGATACTTTAAGTACTATAAGCTTTTGTGTTCCTACTTTCAAAGACTAATGACGCTACATTCTCAAAGATAAAATGTGTCACAACAAGTGTTTTATCATCTATTATAGCTACGAAGCTTACTCATCCTCCTCACTATCCTTCGTATGTTTGTAAGTGTATTAAGTTACCTAATTTTTCTTATTCATATCATTATTCTTCATTTGTCTCTTTTAACCTCTATTAGTAGTGCTTTTAATCGTGTCTAGTATGAAAAAAACAATTCTTGATCAATAGCATGCTATAATTAAGGAGCATTCTACTTTGACAAAGATAGGCATATGAGATTTAGTATTGCTTCCTCTAAGGGAAAAGCATAATTTGATGTTGTTGGATTTTCAGGCCTAAAATCAAGTTTAATGGGTTCATTAACCAAAATAGAACACTTGTTGTTGCTAAATGTTTCACTTAGCAAGATGTCATGGAGGTTAAGAATACCTTTTTAAGTGAGGACCTTACAAATGAGGTCAATGCAACACCTCCAAATGCTACTCATCAAACTAGGGAAGTATGTAGCTCAAAAAAATGTTATGTGATCTCAAACAAACACCTTGAGCTTGGTTTGAGAAGTTCTCTATAATGGTTGTCTCTCTTAATTTTAAGTTAAGTGATTCGGATTCTAGTTTGTTATTTCTACATCTATAAGAAGCCTTATATGTTGATGACACGATTAGCATTGGTGATGATTTAGGTTGATTTGTTTGACTTAAAAGTTGGCATTAGCAATTTGAGTTGAAAGACTTCAGCCCTTTACACTACTTTTTAGGCACTGAGATAACTTCCTCTCTAATAGGCTATCTCCTTTTTTTTAGTGTAGATATATTACTGACATCATTTGCAAACTTGTCTCATTGACACTTGAAATTCCCAAATACTCCTATAGAGCAAAATTTTCGATACTTCCCCTCCAAAGGCACTCCTTTGTAAGATCCTACCCTATATTACATTATCCATTGTTAGCTTAATTCATCTGACCATTACTCAATCAAATATTTGCATATATTACTCATGTTGTTAGTATATTTGTTGCTTCCCCTGTTATAATTAACTAGATTGTCGTTCTTCGCATCCTTCAGTATCTTTGTAGCATATTTTATTAAAGTTTTTTGCTTCTACTTACTCTATCTTTGGATTCGTGTATGGTACAATGTTGATTAAGCTAATGATCATACAAATTGTAAGTCAACTATAACATTTTGTAGTTTCTTAGGAGATTTTCTTATTTATTGGAAAAGTAAGAAACAATGTGTTATTTCTACTTTTACTAAAGTTTTGTATCGTAGCCTTTATAACTATAAAAATTATATAGTTGTGCATCTTACTTGTTGATATAGATATTTTTGTTACTTCTTCCTACCACTCTTATATATTGTGATAATCTAAGTATAATTTAGATTAATCGCAATTTAATTTTTTATTAAGGAATAAAGTATATGAGATAGATAGTCAATACTTTTGTATGTTCTTTGCTGCAACATCTTGTGTTTGAGTTGGGATATTAGAGTCGTATCATATTTAACTATTTTTGTTATTACTATAAAAAAGGGTACTTCAACAATTTTTTTGCAGATTATTTTACCATATTTTCTTCGCATAAATCAACTTATTTTTGGAAGCTCTAATTGAAATTCTTTGTTGGAGCTAACACTTGTTTCTATCTTCCTTTTGTATTATTAACAGAGAGGACTCTTTAAAGTTAGAATGTTTTCTATATACGTTAAGTTCATCATTTCGTAAGTATATTTATGCTTAAAACTGTTTTATTATTAACATGAACACTCTTAGAAATTTAGAAATTTTCTATAGTCAGTTCCTCATACCCTACTTGCATATATTTAAAAACTAAGTTCCTCATACTGAAGTACTCCAAAACAAAGAGATGCTCTATTCATTAATTTCTTATTATTTTATTTTATTTTAATTTATTTTCTTATGTTATCTTGTATACTTAACACACGCACATATATATATCTACATTTCTATGTTAATGCTATCTCTGACACCAATAATATCTCTTTATTATTATTTTCAAATGATGTCCCCATCACTAGACAGTGACCCGACCCGACTTGTAACTTGACCCGACCCGTCGCTAGGAGGCAATAAACTTCTCCATATTTTATATTTAATGACTTAAGAAAAAAAATAGCTATAAATTTTAGCCGGCTCCAATAATTTTTATTTTAATTTCTCCACTTGAAGTTTAAAATTTTTTTTCTTTTACCTTGTAAATAAGTTAAATCCTTTTCTTCAACAATTAAAAAAAAAACTTACTGTTTGCTATATTATACTTATTTATAATAAATATATTTTTTTTTTCTCTTTTTCAATTTTTAAAAAAGTGCCCCAAATTTATTTAGTCCAACGTAAAAGTGCTGTAAAAATACTAATTCCCAAAAGATTTAGGAGAAAACCAACGAATCCAGTGAATTTCTTCTAGCTACGTAAAGGTGACACTGCATTATTCAGTGGTCAATCAATCTTTTTCCGGGTCTTTTCAGAGTTTTTGGTCCGTCCGGGACAGCACTAGCGATTATGCAGCCAGGGGCTCACGGCAAGATCCTCGCGGGGCTCTTGTTTTATTATTTTTGCAAATACGACCAAAAGACGCCAAGAGCAGACCAGTGAGGCTCCCGAATTATTTTATTGCTACACATGCAAATAATTGAAGAAAAATGCGTACCTTTCGTTTATTTTTGGGCATAGCGATGAACTACTGCAACTGGGTATTGCGGCAGCAGTGAGGTTCATGACGGAAGATTTATGGGCTGAAAAAGACCACTTGTGAATCATTAATTGGATCTCAAAGCCACGAATTAACCATTTTTTTGTCGATTTGTCGTCACCAGGTAACCTTCTTCTGTTTTTTTTTTATTACTATTATAAATATTTTTACGGTTAGTTGAGGAAACGGGCGCTTGAGGTTTCGGCTCTAACTGGTTGCTTCTTCCGTGGAAGACATTGAGGAGAGAAATGGCGGAAGAAGAAGCAGGGATTGAAGAGGGTAGTGTTAGATTGGTTCGCTCGGAGTCAAGATGGGTCGATGGAAGCGAAGTTGACTCAGAATCTCCTCCATGGTCACTGAAGGACGAGGAAGATCGTTACAGCAGGGAAGGAGGAGGACATGGGTCTTTGAGAAGAAGGCTTGTGAAGAAGCCCAAAAGAGCTGATTCCTTTGATGTTGAAGCCATGAGCCCCTACGAATCTCACGCCCACCGGAAGGTTATTTTTCTCTAGCTCTTACTGTTTCTGTTTGTTGTTCTTTTCGTCCTTTTGGATTATGTTTGATATCTTTGACCCATTTCAGTTTGTGAGAATTTGAGTATTTTTGTTCTTTGGTTTGTTGTTCAATTTCTAATTAAAAGAGCCTGATTGAGCTGATAAACCAAACGCTATTGTTGTGTAACTAGGACCTCTCTGTTTGGGCCACGCTTGCAATGGCATTCCAAACACTTGGTGTGGTCTATGGTGATCTGGGCACAAGTCCTCTATACGTCTTTGATGATGTTTTCAGCAAGGTGCCAATAAAATCAGAAGTTGATATCCTGGGAGCTCTATCTCTTGTCATGTACACTATTGCGTTGATTCCTTTTGGCAAATATGTCTTTATAGTTCTGAAAGCTAATGATAATGGTGAAGGTATGTTTCTTTGGTAAATGATTTAGTTTCTTTGATTGTTATGTGAAGGATGCCTTCCTAGAGCCTTGTAGATCATTTTTTCCTTAAACAAGTGAGAATGATGAATGCAGGAGGCACATTCGCTCTGTATTCATTGATATGCAGGTATGCAAAAGTCAATCTATTGCCAAATAGGCAACAGGCTGATGAACATATCTCCAGTTTTAAGCTCAAACTTCCCACTCCAGAGCTTGAAAGGGCATTGAATATAAAAGAGGTCTTAGAAAGGAAGTCATCCCTGAAAACTCTTCTTTTACTTCTTGTTCTGATGGGTACATCCATGATTATAGGAGATGGTATTCTAACTCCAGCCATGTCAGGTACACTCACTTATTTATTCTTGCTTGCCAACTTTTGTGGAATTTGATCAAAGTATCACTTTTAATGCGTTTAGAATGGTATTCTAACTCGTGTGAGTTTACGACTTGGATAGTTGGACAGACTGCCAAGCTTCATCTCTTTTTAGCTTGTGCCTATTGCATATGAAACCGAGGTTGCAGTATGCCTCTTAGCGTAACATTCGTTAGATAAATTTGTATTAGGCGGTGTTCAGTTCGTGACTCAAAACTTGGGTTATATCTAAAAGAGTAAATTTTGGAAAATAATTTTAATCGTTTTTCTGTAAAATTAGAAAAATAAAACAATTTTGAATTTGACTACTAGTTACCAATTAAATTCAGTTGTTAATTTTGGAGATAGAGTGACAAAAGTACGGGTTCTTAAAATTGCCCATTCTAATCTTTTTCTCTCCCATTCTGCTTTTTTCTCCTTTATCACATTCTGATTTTTGTGCCATAATTTAAAAGTGAAATATGAACATGACACATTCTGATTTATTGATGGTTTTTGAGAATTTCTTTGATAATAGTGTCATTAACTCCTCACTGAATGAGACATTTATCTGTGTAATTCCCAAGCGTTAGCTTGGCCAACAAAAATATGGCGTTATCATGGCATTATGTGATAAATGACTGCGGAGGTTGCTTCAATGCAAGGACGCACTTTGGGTCATGGTGGTAAGGAGTAGATGCGTTGGTCCTCTTCACCCATGGCGAGGGCGTTAGAAGAGAAGGATGATTTTCACATAGAGTACCATGGAAGTTTACATTGTTGGTAGGCAAAATTGGGTCACACAGTAACCTCATAGTGGATTGGCAAAAGTTCATTGGCACTCTCTTTCCTTTCCTTTTTCCATCTATCTTTGGCTTATAACAAACCCATTGTATATTTCATTACCACAATCACACCAAGTATTTTTCTGGAACTTCCACTTTTCTAAGGCCCTGACATTAGAGAAGAAAATGATGTTACCAATCTTCTAGGTCTTCTTGATAAAGCTCAACTTTCAGATGGCCCAGATAGATTCCTTTGGTCCTTAGAACCAAATGGATGCTTTTCTTGCACAAGTCACTTATCACCTTCAACCATTAACTCAAACCACTGCTATCATGTTACTTGACATACGTATGGAAAATGCCTATCCCATTTAAGGTTAAGGTTTTTGGTTGGTTCAATGGCTGATTACACGACTCATAGTATTGCAATATCTTGTTATTTAAACTTTAGAGAGAGAGAGAGAGAGAGAGAGAGAGAGAGAGAGAGAGAGAGAGATCAGCTAATTTGGTGGGATGCTCGATTGGTTCATGGGCCATTACACGACTTATATTATTGCAATATCTTCTTATTGAAACTTTGTGCCCCTTCTTTATTCTTCCATTATTAGAACACAAATCTTCGCTATTGGAAGATTTTTGTATGCTTATCCAGCTCCTTCCACTTCATTGTGTGTTTTTCCTCTCAAAAGAGTACAAGGGAAGACTACCTATTTATATTTGTTGTTAGGATCAGTGTTGTAAAGGCGTCACCTAGGCGTCCAGGCCCCCTCAATGCCTAGGCCACCACCTAGGTGCTGGGAGGGTTTCTCTATAAATTTATAAAAAAAATAGGAGGGCTTTTAATTAATTAATTAATTTTTTAATTTTAACTTAAATCGAATAACTTTGTTCTCAAACCTCTCAAAGTCAAACAACTCGAACCAACTTTTACAATCATCTCTGAGACTCCGGCGGTCAATTCTGACGTCTTCTTCGGTGAGCGACTCTGACGACTCTCTCCATCTCATTGTGCGTCTCTCTCCCTTTCTCTCTACTCTCTCCCTCTCTCTTTGCTCACTTTTTGCATCTCTCCCACTCTCTATGCTCTGCCTCTTTCTCTTTTTGCATCTCTCCTTCTTTCTCTTTTTGCGTCCCTCTCTCTCTCTCTGCTCTCTTCCTCTCTATCTTTCTACGTTTTTCTTCTCTCTCTCTATCTACATCTCTCTTCTCTCTCTCTTTTTGCGTCTATCATTCTCTCTCTATCTCTCTCTCTCTCTCTCTCAATTAGCTCTTCTTTTTGGAATGTTATGAATATGAAGTATGTGAACTTATAATGATCATAAGTTTATCATAATGTATTATTTAATATGTTATTATTTATAATTTTATAATTTATATATTATTAATTAATTAAATGTAAAATATAAATAAATAAAATTATAAAAAATTATTAAACAATTCTTCAGGAAAATTTATGTATATATATATATATATATATATAGTAAGGGACTAATAAATAAATAAATAATTTTTTAGGGACCTTTAAATAATTATTTTAAGGACCACTTAGTCCTCGCTTAGGCCTCGCCTCGCCTTATAGAGACTTATCGCTTTAAACTTTCTTACCGCCTTGACAACACTGATTAGGATTTTCCTCAATAAAATTGCTAGTTATTCATCTTTGAACTTATGTTTGAACATTTAAAGTGTAGGAACTCAACTCAATTGAACTTTTTCCAACATTTATATTCCAGGAACCTGTGGAAATGTTTCAGATTTTATATTTTTACATTGCATTGTTCATCAACCAAGTTTATTTGATTTGCAAATAATAGCACAACAAATGTATCTTCTATGAATGTTTTGTGCAACCTAGTGAAAATCTCAGTTCTAGCATTGGTTATTATTGCAGCAAGCATACACTTAAAATAAAATTTGGCTTGTTACACCATCAAAAGTTTCCTTATTTTTACCCCCTTAATTACTTTTGGCTAATTAGTTTTGGGGTACTCTGATGTCTTTCTGCGCTCAAATGCCAAAGGTCTGTACCCAGTATAGACCTTCAAATGACTTGTGTTGGTGCAACCAAGTACTGAGTATTGGGCCTTTTATCTCTAGTTAAATTGTTCTACACCCATTTTCTTTAGGCCTTACTCCTTTTCTATTGCATTATGCATTATCATTAATTATTTGTAATAATCTATCTAAAGAGAAATTTATTGAATGGTTCATAGGTATTGCTGAAAAGAAAAACAAGGTGTATTCTATTGCTGACTTATTCTAGTAAGAATCAGACTGAGTTTGTGGTGTAATAACGCTGATAGGTTAAAAAAGATGATGAAAACCCTCTGATTTAGATCACCAATTTGGATGACCCTATTCACCGCAAAATTAAAGGAAGCGAAATTAAACCCAAATTTATGCCTAGGCAGGACATCTAAATGATGCTATCCTTACTATGATGATCGTCTACTACCTGCTGGTCCCATTTCTTTTCTCTTTCTTTTTTATTTTAGCAGAATAAAAACATACAGCCTAAATAGTCCTACAGCAACACGAAGCAAGGATAAACCTCCAATCCCTAGACCAATATGGAATAGAAAAAGCCTACTCGCCAGCTGCCAAGAGGCTACCCAAATAGACAAAATATCATCTCAAAGCATAAAGAGCATCAGTAGACTTGTTTTGAGATAACCTGCTATTTTTGTGTACATCTCCAGACTTCCTGACTTCTGATTTATGTTGGAGCATCCTATATGAATGTTGATGAGCTTTATTTTAATATATTGTGTGATCCATTTCTTAAAAAATAGAATGTCAATGTAACTTGGCTATCTTGAACCTCTTGAATATGTCTGATGTCTCCAATCTTTTTCTTTTCGCCTTCTATTTCATTTTGCAGTGATGTCTGCTGTCAGTGGCTTGCAGGGTGAAGTTCAAGGATTTGGAACAAGTGGGTAAACCCCCTCCTTTTTAATGAAGGGTTGGAAGTGTTTATCTTACAAAATGAGCATAAGAATCATTGAACTTCCTTCTATGCTTCAAAATTCTTGTAAAATAACAAAGTAGTCGTGCATCTTTTGGCATACATTTTAGGCTGTAATGTTCATTGGATGATTAATGATTGTAATTTATTTTAACTTCTTTCAAACTGTAACATTTAAATGGGATCAATGGTCAACAGTTTAGAATTTCAAATATTTAAGTGACCTTTACTACCTAAACATTTCTGGTCCATGCCCTAAGGATCTTTAGATGGTTAAAAACAAAATCTAATTCCAACACAAAGTCAAATGATTTTATTAAGATGCTTACAATATTTTGCACTGTCCCCATCCTTGTGACATTCTATTAACTATTCATTAATTTGCATAAATAGAAGTAACGGGTACTGGAGTTGGATCTGAATGTCAATGGTTTGATAAATGATAAACATTGTCATTGATTAGACCACTTCTTTGCAATGCGTTTTACGAAAGATTTTACTGATCCAGATTCAGTTTCCTGCAGATGCTGTGGTTATTGTCTCAGTTGTAATCCTCATAGGATTGTTTAGCATACAGAGGTTTGGTACCGGCAAAGTGGGATTCACATTTGCTCCTGTACTGGCCCTTTGGTTTTTTAGCTTGGGATCCATTGGAATTTACAACATAGTGAAACATGATGTGACAGTTCTGAGGGCGTTCAATCCAGCTTACATCTATTTTTTCTTTAAAAGGAATGGAGGAAAGGCATGGTCAGCGCTTGGGGGTTGTGTTTTATGCATTACTGGTACTTTAACCTTTGAAACCCCCTTTATTGTTATTCCTATATTGCCTTTTAGTCAATATCCTCTAGTTTTTTCTGCCTAATGGAGGCTCTTTTTGTAATATAACTTTTTTTTTTGGTGATATAACTTATGCATGTTATAATTGAAGTCTTGTAGTATTATAGTTAGTATGTTTTCTCGACAAGTTAGGATCTTGAAGTTTAAAGGAATGTAAAGCAACTATACTTGCCCTCTACACACCATCTCCAAACCAAAGGGAAAAAGAGAGTCAATAACAAAAGCAGCAGCAATAACAATAATAATGAAGAAGAAGAAAGGGAAATCCTTTTTCTTGTTTCGATAATATATGTTCAAAGCTCCTTGGTCCATTCCTCTTGTTTATTTTGTGAAGTTATTGGTAAATTTTCCTTTTCTTTGTTTGGAACTTGTCATTTTAGCATTTAAATGATTGCAAAAAGAATACAGAAAAGTTGTTGATGCTGCTGTAGTCGACTTCAATCATGCTGTCTCTGCACTGGTTAGTTGTCTTTTTCCATCTATGATTTTCTTTGAATTATTGTTGATCAAGTTACTTTTTTTAAACTTTGTATCAATTAATGAGGATTCAAAGATTTGAGATGCAGATGTATTAATTCATAAATATCAATGGAAAAGGTTCTCTACAACATGAAGTTAAAAACTCTTACCTTCTCAAACTGGCATCTCTGTGCCTTCAAATCAAATTATCCTGTCCATATATAAGGTGTCTACCACACTAATTTGACAAGATTGCAGAAACCAATTCAAATAAATAAGTGTATTGATGGTATCTCACAACGTCTTTCTTCTTATGCAAAGGCTACATGTGTGATCGCAGGTGCAGAAGCAATGTTTGCGGATTTAGGGCATTTTTCTGTAATATCCATACAGGTCTTTTTAACACTTTGCTTTAATTATCTGGGATTCTTTACTGATACCGATTATCATGTTAGCTTTGATGTGTTTCGACGGAGATACATTACAGCCATATTATCCTATATAATCTTATATAATGTGTACATTACAGCCATATTATCCTATATAATCTTATATAATGTGTTTGATGTTAACAGATTGCTTTCACATGTGTGGTCTTCCCTTGTCTTCTTCTAGCTTACATGGGTCAAGCTGCATATTTGATAAAGAGCCCATCTCCAGTAGACCGAATTTTCTATGCCTCTATTCCAAGTTAGTTTTTTCATGAGCTATGGCTGGTTATTTAGCACTTAATGTTGACTTGCTCATTTAGTTATGTGTTTATAAAACAGATGGTCTATTCTGGCCGGTGTTTGTGGTAGCCACACTTGCTGCTGTGATTGCTAGTCAGGCCATGATATCTGCTACATTTTCATGCATTAAGCAGTCCATGGCCCTTGGATGCTTCCCAAGGCTAAAGATAATTCACACTTCCAAGAGACGCATGGGTCAGATATACATCCCTGTCATCAATTGGTTCCTTATGATCATGTGCATCGTTGTTGTCGCATCCTTCAGACACACCACAGGCATAGCAAATGCATATGGTTAAGTATTCTATCTCTGATACTCAACAGCATTTTATTTAACAGATTTATTTTGCAGTTTAGTTAGATGGATATCTTGCGTTGTTCTCAGAACAAACTCCATTGGGTTCTAAGATGAGATGTCCTTGATTCTTGCAGGCATTGCCGAGGTAGGAGTCATGCTTGTAAGCACAACATTGGTTACATTGGTAATGCTGCTAATATGGCAGAAGAACTTGTTTCTTGCCTTTGGTTTCCTCTTAGTATTTGGATCTGCAGAGCTCATATACCTATCTGCAGTACTCAGTAAGATTCTAGAAGGCGGGTGGCTCCCTCTTGTTTTTGCCTGTTTTTTTCTTTCCATAATGTACACATGGAATTATGGGAGTGTCTTGAAATACCGAAGTGAAATACGGGAGAAGATCTCAATGGATTTCTTATATGAACTTGGGTCTAGTCTGGGAACAGTCAGGGTCCCTGGAATTGGTTTACTATTCAACGAATTGGTGCAAGGTGTTCCTTCAATCTTCGGGCAGTTCTTACTAAGCCTTCCTGCAATTCACTCTACGGTTGTTTTTGTGTGTATCAAGTATGTTCCTGTCCCCATAGTGCCTCAAGAGGAAAGATTTCTGTTCAGACGGGTTTGTCATAAGGACTATCATATGTTTCGCTGCATTGCTCGATATGGGTATAAAGATGTTAGGAAGGAAGATCACAATGCATTTGAGCAGCTTTTGGTCCAAAGTCTCGAGAGGTTCTTGAGGAGGGAAGCTCAGGATCTTGCACTAGAAACTATTGTTGCAGAGATGGAGTTTGAATCTGTTTCGGTGGAATGTACCAATAGTAGAGACCAAGATGATGAAATTGGGGATCTTCAGGTGCCGCTGTTGAATCAGAAGAATTTCGAAGAAGGGGGAACTTCTACTTCGCCGGAATTAGTTACATCGCAGTTACTGCCAGCTGAGGAAGACCCAAGTTTGGAGTACGAGCTTTCAGCGCTTCAAGAAGCTATGGATTCTGGATTTACGTACTTGCTTGCACATGGAGACGTGAGAGCTCGAAAGGATTCTTGGTTCCTCAAGAAGCTTGTTATAAACTATTTCTATGCATTCTTGAGGAGGAACTGCAGGGCTGGGGATGCAAATTTGAGTGTGCCTCATATGAACATCATGGAGGTGGGAATGACATACATGGTTTGACCCTGTATTTTTATTTATTTTCCTTTTTATTTACAAGAACAAAAGTGTACAATTAAGTCATTCTTGAATAGGTGCATGTCTTTTCTATTTTTTTTTTTTTTTTTTTTCCCTTCAATCTTCTTGCCTGGTCTGCATTTATGGGATATCCTCTTCCCTCATTTCTTTTTCGTTTTTAGTTTTTTGGGAGGAAATTTGGTTCATTGATCTGATAAATATTAATACATTGTCCTTGGGCTTGTGAGAGATCTAAGGTTAAGAACTGCAATTAAGACCATATAATCAAGCAATGATATTGCAGCCGGAGCTACTTGGAACAGCGTGAAAATGACTTCTTGTGAAATAGAGTTAGTGATGCCGAAAGCTATCAGAATCCAGATAGTTGCTTTCTATCTCGCGGTGTAAAAAAGGAGGGTTTACATATGGATGTAAAAAGCTGGATTAGAATCTAGATACATCAAAATGGTAAATGTTCTTATATGCACGAAAAAACATGCAAATGGGCATTCATACCTGTCCATGCAATATTCGCCTTACTACCAATTTTTGTAATTGAAGTATCAAATTCAAATTGTGAATGTAATTAAAAGGGAGTAAGAAGAAGAGGAGACTTTTGGGCATTTTTAACAGTTAGACTGTTAAAGAGCTAACAATCATATCAATGCATTATTTAAAGTATATATAGTATACAATATATATATATATAAGTTAAATTATTCACAATTAAATAAAAATTATATATAATTATTAAAAAAATTTTAAAGAATACATTCTTATTTTTAATAATTCTTTAGAAAATTTAAAAATAAAATAAAATATAGATATAATATATAATTTAAATTTAAATATAAAATATTTAATTAAAAAAAGGAGGTTTTGTGCAATTGCTTTTTAAAGAATGGCGGTGTGCGATGCTGTGAAGTTTACATTGTCAGAAAATGTTAGATATTTTAACTTAATAATATAATTATATTTGTATTTTTTAATTAATCATGTGTATGTTACATATTGCTACTTATTATCAAAAATACTAAAAAATATATAATAATGTTTTCTTCTTCATTCTTCTTTATCGTAAGGAAAACAATCAGATCCATGCTCAAATTTTCTGATTGTCGTTGTTCTTGTGTTCGAAAAATCCAGAGGATCTAGATTTGCAATCACTGCTAAGATCTTACTCTGTTTCCTATTGCAGTTCCACCTGCGTCACCCTTCTTCTTGTTCACTCTTTGTCTCTGTCCAGATCTACAAGATCTGTTGCTCTACGCTGTGCTCATTTGCTGCTAAACAGAGAATATCTGTTGCGCTTCGCTGTGGTTTTTCCCTATTTTATGAAATTGGAAAACGAAAAATACAAATAAATGCAGGCCCTTCAACATAAAGTATTGTGCAGAAGGGAATATGCCCCAATCAATCCAATTATTCATCAATCCTAACTATGGCATCCGGTTGGGATAAGGTGAGAGGGTAGTTAGTAAATCATCATCAGAAGAAGCCCTGTTTGGGAAATGAAAGGTTCCCTCTTCCGCAAGTTAACAAAATAAAATACAAATTCCTGGTCTTTTCTGACCATTAAATATAAAAATAAAAGCCGACACAAGAAGACACCCCCCTCCGCCCTCTCAAGGGGAATATAGCCGTCTCTCTTGTTATTATTATTATTATTATTATTTTACTTATTGTGGCTTTATGCGAGCTTGCTTTATAGAAAGTTTATTTATTTTATTTTTGGAAAGAGTGATTTATTAGGGATGGGCATATTTGATTAATATAACTAGACTGTAGTTAATTACCTTGATTTGGTCTACAATGTGATCTGGCTTGTATTTTGCTTCCAATGACAATGAACTTGGTCCATGGTGTAGAATGTGACGAGGCATAAATCGAAAAACGCGTGACTGTTGACATCACACATCTCGCGTGTGATTTTTTAACAAAGAGAGAAATTCTTGTGGATTGACGTACCTACTTACACCAAAAAAAAAAAAACGATTAAAATAATTATTTTAATATTTCTGTTTTTTTATGTGGTTTCTTTCCTATAATATAAAATAAAAGGGAATCAAGAATTCATGATTATAAATTTATTTTTCCCTTTAGACCAATTAAGACTTTTTTTTTTCAATTTCTAAAGTAAGTTTTTATATAATTACTTCTTTGGCATTTTTTTTAAATTACTTTTGGATCTTAAATATTTTCTTTGTTATATTTTTTTACTTCAGTATTGTATTAAGAAAACAAAAAAACTTGATTACTTTTCATAAACAATTTCTTTCTTACTCTTTACTTTATCTTCCACATTTAGGAGTTTAAAAAGAAAAAAAAACACTAAAATAATTAGTACATACACAACTGAAGCATTCATAATTATTAAATAAATGAATATTGCCTATACTGAAGTGTTTACTTATTTATTTAATAATTGTGAGTGTTAACATTGCATAAAAAAATATAGCTGCAACAATTAATTAATTTAGTGTTATCTACTTTAAAATATTGTCCAACGAATACAATTATTCCAGTAAAAAAAAGAAATAATTTTCTTTATTATTTTTTATTAGATTATGAATTAATAGTTTAAAAAAGTCAATTGTTTGCCAAA